>RJWJ010005034.1:0-71238 GCA_004363605.1 Indri indri | reverse complement strand
TAAAATAACTTGCTAGGATTTTAATTAAGATTGCACTGTATATGTATATTAAATTGAGAAGAACTGACATCTTGACAATATTAAGTCTTCTATCTATGAACATGTACCACTTCTTCATTTATTTAGTTCTTTTTTATTTCTTTCATCAAAGTTTTATAGTTTTCTTCACATAGTTTTTTTTTTTTTTACATATTTTGCTAGATTTATACCTAAATATTTCATTTGGGGATGCTAGCATAAATGATATTATGTTTTTAATTTCAAATTCCACTTGATCATTCCTGGTATACAGGAAAGCAATAGGCTTTTGTATATTAACCTTATCTGTAACCTTACTGTAATCATGTATTAGTTCCTGGGGTTTTTTTGTTGCTTTGTTTGGGAGGGGGACGTTGTACATAGACAATTATGTCATCTTCAAATGAAGACAGTTTTCTTTCTTTTGTTCTAATCAGTATACTCTTTTATTTCCTTTTCTTGTCTTATTGCATTAGCTAGGACTTCCAGTATGATGAAAAGGAGTGGTTAGAGGGGGCATTCTTGCTTTTTCCCCTTATTTTAGTGGGAAAGATTCTAGTTTCTCACCATTAAATATGATGTTAATGGAAATATTTTTGTAGATATTCTTTGTCAAGTTGAGGAAGATCCCCTCTATTCCTAGTTTTCTGAGAGTTTTTATTATGACTGAGTATAAAATGCTTTTCATGGCTACACATGGAGATAACTTTTGAAAAATCTATTTATAGAGCAAAGAACATATTATGCCATCACCCATGCCACACATCTACTTAGAAAAATCCTGGGTTTTTGGTGAAAAAGGGCAGGACTACTTCCCTATACTCCAACCACACAACAAAGCTCCTAGAGCCAAAATTTGGAGAAGACACCATGCACCCCTCCACCCTATCAGAATGTTTCTAAGAGAAAGCACAAGGGTAAGTGCACTGCTAATGTGGGGTCTACATTTGGCCTTTAAGACATTGTGTCACAGTCTCAGACTAGAAACTGTGGTGAGCTGAAAGGTCTTACCTCTACTTAGCACCAACATAGGGATTCTGTACAGAATGAACAATAATCTATGAGAGTGCGTAGTAGAGGGCATAGCTGTAAGCTTTCAGATGTTGTTAGCCATTATTCCTATAAATGGAGAACAGATGTTTGAGAACTAAACAAAAAGTTTTTAGGGTTTTTTTTCCCCCTTGAAGAGGGGAAGGGGAAGGAGAAAGGAAAATGGAAATTAGAAGTTGGTGGAAACACTCCAGTTCCTGCTGTCAGTGTCACTCCATCTCACTGGGGCACACATTTTTTTGAGAAATGACCCTCGAGCATGTGCTCACTCGTTTTATCATGGGGAGGTGCTATGTTTGTGCTAAAGTTTGATGCAGTTCTTGGTATTAACATCCCACACCAAGGGGACATGGAAACGTCCAAGCTTCGGATTGTTATGCCAAAAATTGACCTAAATATTAGTTGGTTAACTGTCACCTCTATGATGCTGTGTAACAAACCACCCCAAAGACTTGTGACAACAATCATTGATCATTTCTCATGGATCTGTGCTGAGAGTCAGCTGATTCCAGCTGGGTTTCTAGGGGTTTCTGCCCCACACGGCTCTCACCTTTCTCCTGGAATGAGCATCTAGCCTGGTATGTTCTTCTCATGGCAATAGCAGAGGCCCAAGGCAGAGAGTAGAAATATTCACCTCATTCTATGTCCAAAGTCATATAACCAAGCCTAATGTCAAGGGGTGGGGAATAGTGGGACTTTCCTTCAATGTCACGTAGCAAAGGCTGGCTGCACAGAGGGGTGAGGAATGAAGACAATAGTACCATATACCCCAGTCCTCATGGGTGAGCAGATGGTAGGCTGACCTGCAAATCTAGCTGGCGAGGGCAGCAGACAGGGACAGTACTCTTCAGGCTCAGAAGCCCCTTGAAAAGTCTCTGCTTCAAACCTAGACTTTGGACTCTGGCAGAAGAGTCCAGGTATCAAGAAGGCACAAAGCAAAGAACAAAGGATGGCTCATTCCCCACTGTATGGGGATAAAGGGGACCTCGAAAACTGGATGACCATCTGTATTGCTGCAGGTTAGTGTCTCCTGGGGAACAAAGGTACACATGCTGCTTTCGCCAAAGCCACTGAGCATCAAGGAGGTGGGTAAGGGCTCAATAGAGGACTTTAGTGTGTGTGGAGGGGCGCTAAGTTCTGAGATAGGTTCTCCCCTTGGTGGTTCCCCAGTTAGCCAGGGATTCCATTCTCGTTGGGAATAGGATCTGAATCATCCTTAGGAGCTGTAGATCACCCAACTCTGGATCTCTTCCAGCCAATTTCTATAGTCAAGACACATTTATAGCACTGTCCCTGTGTCAGGTGCAGAAGGCGGGAAGGCAGAGTCCCATATTTGAGAAGCCCACACAGCGCATGGTGCTATCCCAGAGGTGTGTCCTTGGATCAGAGAAGGAGCAGCTGACTTTTAGGGATTCAGGAGGGTTTCCCAGACAAGGTGAGCTGTGTCTTGAAAGATGACAGAAGCAGGTGAGGAGAGGAGGGAGGGTGTTCTGTATGCAATCTACGACATCACCCTGTGAGCAGAAGACTGGGTGGTGGCGGGTCACGCAGGACCCCTTCTGCAGCAGGGGAACTGTTCTATCTTCTCTTAGCCATAGAGAGTCACTGAAGGAGGAGATTGGTAGAAAACAACTTTGCAGCCATCATTTTCCTGGCACAAAACCCAGAGGGTGGGCCCTGGCATGGCATGGGGTGGCCAGAGCTGACCCCACATTATCCCCAAATAAGAATTCCACTGTAGCAGGTCAAAGTCACTGGCTTAGAAGCAGGTCATTGGTTTTCAGGCATGGCATGGCAGTCCCTGCTGCTTCATTCCTTTAAGAATCTACATGCAGCTTCCCCAAGAACCAAAGTGCTGCTTCCTTTGAGGAAAGGGGCCAGCCGGGTGTTCTCACCTAATGACAGTACCAGTTCCGGCCCGTGTCTGGCCTTGAGTCAGGCACTGCTCCAGGCTTTTCATGTGAATCACACTTAATCCTCACAAAAATGCTATGAAGTCAATACTATTATTATAGCCATTTTACAGACAAGTAAACTGAGGCACAGATTGTCAAGTCACTAGTTCCCTGAAAAGCAGCCCATAATAGCTGAGTTGGGGCGGGTGAGCGAGGACCTGTGGACAATTCCAGTGCCACCTGCAAAGCTGTCTTTGCTGAACCCCTTAACGACCACTTCCACTTCCACCTCCCACAGCACTCCTTCCCAAGACCCGGGGGCTCTAAAGCCTCTCCCACGCTCCAGAAGGCAGCAGAGTTACAGCCTTCTCACCAAAGGGATTGTTTTCAGTTAACAGGAAGTTAGAATTAATGTGCAAGCAGATTTTTAGCCATGTTAAAAGGGGTAGCCTATACCTACCAAAGCAGTATTCGTGGGACAAACCACTTTCTTAGAAAGTATGTGAAGATGCGAAGCATCCCTGGCCTGCCGATGGGGGCCGGTGACTGATCCGGGGAATGTGGGACTGGTGTGGAAACACATCCTCGCATCTGGGCTGAGCAAGGGGAAAGTCTGACTCACAGGATGTCGTGTAAGAAGGGGGAATTTGGGGGGTGGGGCAGCACCCACTTGGCTTTTCACTTGAAAAGAGCAGGCTAGTTTCTTTGGTGAGAATATCCCTGCAGTGGGCTTTGCATTTTTCTTCTCTCAAGCCCTTTTCTGAGGAGAGAGTAGGAAGCAAAGGAAGCCCACCTGACCTGGATGCAAAGCACCTTGAGAAAGCTGAATGAGGTTGTCCTTCAACCCCGGCCACACAGGGCCCACGGTCTGCTCTGCCCTTGGCGCCCAGCTCTGCCTCAGTGGTGAGCCCCAGCCCAGGTGCCTCCCACCTCCTGGGGCCCCATGGCGTCCCCTCTCCAAGGGACTGTGGTGTTTCGGTAAAGGTTAATGAAGCTGGAAATAAAATAGAGTGTTCTTTTCCACACAGTTCTTCCCACCTGCCAGGGCAGGCCCAGGAGGATACCATAAAATGGGGGAACCCTTTCTTAGAAGCCCCCCCCCCGGGGGCTGGAGGTCATTAGTTCCCCATGACTGCAGGACGGCTTTTAGCCTGCTCGTAAAGAATGCTAAAAAGCAAAACCCAGCTCCAAACCGCTCCGCTTTAATGCCCCACAGTGGGCACACTCGCGGAGGCGTCCCTGCGTCTCCCTGTCCGCAGCCCGACCACACCTGTGCTTGTCGCGCCCCACAGTGGGGCCAGAGGGCAGGGCCAAGGCCCTGACAAAACCCTCCCAGTGCGTCCTTCCCATGACAGCTATTCTTTCTAGATTTGAACAAGGAGCTGAGAATTCAAATAAGAGAAAGCTCACCCAGAGCCCTAACTGCCCGGTCACAGGTCACAGCAGTCGAGAAGGGACAGCAGGAAGCGCAGCTGTGCATCCCAGACCACCCCTCCTTGGCATCAGGGCAGAGGACCGGCCTGCACCCCTGCAATTCCAGAGTGAATACAGCTCTTCCCTGTCTCTGAGTCTGCTGTGCCCTCAGAGAGGGCCCAGCTTGTCGTGCTGTTGTCTCAGAGGTCTGCCAAATGTAAGGAGACCGTTCTTAGCCCTAGTCAAGTGTGCTACGGTGTTAGTGTGTGTTCCCCCCAAACAGGAGCTGGACGCTAGTGCTGGGGGCAGGTGACGTATTGGGAGGTGGCCGGGGAGCACCACGAGCAGTGGAGCAGGGAGCAGGGGAGGGAGGAGTGCTGACAAGGTAGGTAGATGAGCTGTCTACTCCCACAGGCAGCCGAGGCTCCATCCGCCAGGGCCCCTCAGAGACTGTGCAGGAGACAGGCCTTAGAGATGTCCCACTGAGTGGCAAGGAAGCTGGGTCTTCACCCACCCCCTTGTTTGCACACTGCACCTGGGGGTGGGACCCCAGGGGGTGTCTGCATGTGACGTCAGCGGGTAGGATGATGTGGATGGGACCAGGCAGCATCGGCAATTCCCTTTCTTCCTGACCTGCAGAGATGCTGCTGCAAGGTTGAAGATAGAAATCCTGGCACCAATAATGTCATTATTATACCCTTAAACCCGTGATCCATCTCTATACCCGAGCCCTGGAGTTTTCCATGAAGGAGAGAAAAGAGAACAGTTATAGTTGGCTCCGGGGGATGCCTGAGTGGACTCACATCAAGGTCACCCATGCCAATCCCTCCCCATGTCTTGGGAACCCCCCAAAACCACCCCTAATCTTTAAGCCCAAGTCAGGCCTCCTCTTCCATGAAGACTTCCCGGAAGACACAGTCCACAGAACTCTCTTCTCTCTAGTCCCAAATGGAAAAGGCAAAGAGGTTTCTGCATGGGTGTCTGCTCCAAGGGGTTGGCAGTGGCTGCCTAGAGACTGAGGCCACTTTTTGGCTTGGCGGGAGGGAGTGCAGGGATTGGTTGGAGATGCAACCAGGGAGCAGGAAGGACAAAGGGAGTGGTCTGTCCAGATGCGACCTGACTCACCTCTTCTTGTCCCTTATCAGAAAAGCGGCCTCCTGGGGGAAAGGAGCTACACTGAAACCCTTTCAGCAGGTGCAGGAGAAGGGACATCCTTGGTGCAGGTGACTCGAGGATAGAGGTGTTACTGTGTCCCAGGCAGGCGCAGCCCGGCCAGCCCAGTACAGAAGGGTGGCCAACACGAGTTTGTGCAATTGAGTGGTGTTGCGTGGATTTGAACTAAGGAAGCAGACGGGCCTGGGAGGAAGACGGAAGCACTTGGGGGACGAAGCCTGGTGAGCTCACACTTCAGGCTCCAGCTGACCTCAAATGCAAAGCCTATGTAAGAAAGGCTGGTGACTCAGACTAATATTTTTATCCACTGACTTCCTCTCCAGCCGCCTTGCGGCAATGCAAACCAGATTGGTGCAGACCGCCTGGTTGCCGCAGAAGCCACGTTGCTTTAGCAGATGGCTCTAAGGGTTTGACTGCGATCAAAGTGCCCCACGGTGTTG
Source organism: Indri indri (assembly GCA_004363605.1). Classification (NCBI taxonomy): domain Eukaryota; kingdom Metazoa; phylum Chordata; class Mammalia; order Primates; family Indriidae; genus Indri; species Indri indri. Next base: position 65,249 of record RJWJ010005034.1, on the reverse strand, counting down.
GCGTTCAGGTGGGTGTCGGTTCTCAGACCTGGGCCTCCCTGGGGTCTTCCCAGCCACGTTGCTCTGGAGGCCTGATATTTTTCTATGTGGAAAAACATATCCTTAATGATCATTCAGAATATTCTCTGTCACTGGGAATGGCAACGAGGCTCTGGAACCCTTCTTTAGCTAGTGACATGGGTCCCCATACCCAAGCAGCCTTCCTGGACGGGGAGGAGAGAAAAGGAAAACAATTCCCTGAGAAGAGAGAGAAAGGGGAGGAAAGGCTGCCTCCGCTCTAGCAAAGGTGGATTAGCAGAACCGCAGGCCTGCCAAAAATGTGGTTCCTATTCGTCTATCAAAATAGAACCAGCGTCTGGAGACTTAACTGAGACACATGCCCAACAGGCGGCTTCTTTTGGCTGAGGGAGCGAGGATTTGCCTATGACGCAAGTTTAAAAACAGCCTGTCCAAACTGAGGGTCATTCCACGAAACTGACCAGGAGTTGTCGAAAATACAAAATAGGAAGGATGGTGGGGAGCTGTTCCAGGTGCAAGGAGGCCAGAGAGAGGTCACACGACCTGTAATGACCCATTGGGGACATTATTGGGACACTTAGTGAAATCTGAGTAAAGTCTGTAGACTAGAAAATAAGGTCGTATTGGTCTTAATTTACCGATTTTGATAATTTTTATAGTTATGTGAGACAATGTTCTTGTTTTTAGGGGACACGCGCTGAAGTATTTAGGGGCAGAGGGGAAGAAAGAGAAAGAAAGAGAACACAGGTAGTAAAAATGCTCACATTTGGGGTCTCTGAGTGAAAGGTTTCTAGAATTCTTTGTACTCTTCCTCTTAGCGTTCTGTAAGTCTGAAACAATGTTGAATTTTTTTTTAAGTGTTTAAACTATTACTTTTTCATCCAGCTTTCACTTTCAGTTCTGTCCTTTATACCTGTGGTCCCCAAGCCCCAGGCCATGGGCTGCACAACAGGAGGTGAGCAGTGGGTGAGTATTTACAGCCATTGTCTGTATTTACCCATCAGTCACTAGCATCGCAGTCTGAGCTCCGCCTCCCGTAAGATCAGCAGCACCGTTAGATTCTCATAGGAGTGAGAACCCTACTGTAAACTGTGCATGCGAGGGATCTAGGTTGCGGCTCCTTCTCAGAATCTAATGCTTGATGATCCGGGGTGGAGCTGAGGCAGTGATGCTAGCGCTGGGGAGCGGCTGCAAATACAGATTATCATAAGCAGAGAGGTTTGACTGCACAATAAATGTAATGCACTTGAATCATCCTGAAACCATCCCCCTAACCCCTGCCACTGTGGAAAAATTGTCTTCCATGAAACTGGTTCCTGGTGCCAAAAATGTTGGGGATGCTGCTTTATACCCTTTCCAGAGAGGATTTTGGAATGGCTTTACATTATTAGCATGTATAGAGCGCTTGCACTGAGCCAAGCAGAGCTTCCTCTGTGCCGGCGGATGCGGGTGGCAAGTGCGTGTCCTCTACTCTGGGTAGGGACCTCCACCAAGGCTGGTCCTCCTCACCCACCCCAGTGTTCTGTGCTGCCCAGTGCCCGAGGGAGCTGCAGTCTCTGCCCAGACCTCCCTCCATGCAGCTGTGGTGCTCAAGGAGGTGCCAGCTCAAAGGCCAGGCCAAGTGAGGAGCCACCATGCCCTGGTCAGCCAGGGTCCCAGCTCCTCACTGCCACCACCTGTCCTGGCTCTGCCACCTTCCCAGAGTGCTGGGCTCCATCCCTCCTCACCATGAGCTCACACAGAGGCGCAGTGGTCTGAAGGATGAGGCAGGTTTGATGAGGTTGGCACAGCCTGCACAGGCCTGAGTGAGAGCGTATGAGGGAAAGACACAGGGACACACATTTCCTTGTCCCTTTGAGTTTTACCTGCCAGGTCCAGGGCCTGCTCTTGTCAAAGTCTCAGAAAGGACCCAGCAGGGACCTTGCCCACGGCCCTGGACTCAGTGTCCCTATTGTTTTAGAACTCATTTCCCTGCCACCACACATCTTGGTCTCTCACCCTGTATCCCACCTGCCTGTGTTTCTGATGGCGGCTCACATGCCCCTTACCTGCCCCCTCTCTCACTCCTGCACCATCTCCTCCTGATATGCACGGCCCTCCCTGCCACGCAGGGGCCCCCACATGCCCGGCAATATCTGGTCTGTCCCATGCCCTGATGGTGCCGACCCTCCTGGGACCCTTCTCAGCCCTTGTCCAGAACTCAACTCTCGAGTCCAGCATGAAGGTAGCAGCCAGATGGAACGGCTGGGCTGGGTCATAGAGCAGAAGTAGAACTACCATAGCAGGCTGCACTTCCAGTGAGGCTAGTGGAATATCACACTCCATGATTGGGACACTTTCTCCCAGACCCAGGGCTCCTGGGCTGTCTGTAGCCACTGCCTGCTGGCTCCAGTACCGTGGGAGGTTTGGCCTTTGGATCTACCCATGCCGAAGGGGAGAATTCCAGCCTCCAGGGATCAACGAAGTCAAGCCCACATCATCCATCTCGTGCAATCTCATCTGCTCTTTCCCTCTAAGCAGATGTGGGTCAGTCCAGGGTGGGAAAAATCCCAACAAACAAGCCCGGGCTCTGGATGCCTGAGAAGGTCTCTCCCAGGCTGGTGGCTGTCTGGCAGCTCACAAGGTCTGTCTTCCCTGAAAGACACCTGGGTTCTCTCCTGGAGGGGGTCAGGGCTGTTTAGCCCAGCCTTTAAGCCCCATTTTATCTCCAAGTAAGGATATGCAGGTCAGTGTGAAAACTCATGTGTGTTCAAAGTGTTGTTCAAATAAACATTTAAAATACTCCACACATTTTATGGCCTTATTTTAGCTTTTGTTCATTTTCACATGCATTTGGAGCCTTGTGGGACGGAAGCAGCCAAAGCCTTGGGTAGCCTAGGAGAAGCTCTGCAATGTTCACACACATGTGTGCACACACACAACACACAACCGCACACAGGCACACATACCCCTCTCACACACGCACACACATGCACACGTGTACACGTGCATATGTACTCTCATGCACACACAGGCACACACAGCCCTCCTCGATCAGCTTCGGCTGTTCTAGCTCTTCCACTGACACACAAAACGACAGAAACTGTTCCTCTCACCCCTCTGTTTTATTTAGCGACTCCTGGGAAGGACGCTCCTACTATTCCCTGCTTGATTCAAAGCCAGTCCAAAGACCAAGCATTTTTATAAGTGCAAGAATGTCCAAATGGCCTTCAGGCAAATATTCTCTTCTTTCGGCACTGCAAAAGACACCATTAAGTTGGTGAGTATGCGGTGTGCGTCAGAACCTGTGCTCCCTGCAACCTGGAAACCTCAGTGCCGTGATGTTGGCCTGTTGCCAAGCGGCAAGCTCCCCAGCAAGACGCAGACAGCTTTCAAAAGAATGCTCCCGTATTGCTGCCTCTGGGCTTGAGGGGGCAGGAGACTTGAGCATATGAGCATAGCCTTCCATAGCTTGAACAGGCGGGCCCAGCCCTGGGTGCTGGGAGTCACCAGCTCACACACCTTGGGATCCCCCTTCAAGGAAAAAGTTTGCTTCTGGGCTGCAGGGGCGTGGCCAGCAGGGGCTTCCGCCTATTGCTCCTTGGGGTCTGTCTCCTCTGCATGGAGCCTCTTCACCCCAAGCAGCTGCAGATGACAGCCCATTAAGGCTACTGCCGGGGCTCCTGGACGTGCAGATGGGAGGTGAAAAGTTAATGTGAATGTGATGTTGTTAGTAAGACCAGGTTACTTACTGAAAAGAAGAAAATAATAATAATAACCATGACAGTCACTCATTACCCTACTCCCAGTGATAAAAATTATTAGTACATCGGTATATTTCTTTCCAGTTTTTCCCATGCCCGTATCTACACAGCTGTAGTCTGGACGGTTTTTCACAAATGTGAAAGGATGTACCCCATCCACAGATTTGAATCTTGCTTTTCCCCCCTAACATTCTAATAAGCATTTTCCCATGACAAGATGAAGTTTTCTCATCAGAGCTAAATTCTAATCCAAATACTGATGGAAAAAAGGTTGGCCTTTGCAAATTGTTTTGATGGCCAGCCTTTGCTTCCCGGCCCTGCTCCCTGTCCAGGCTGTGGCTGGATTCCATCGCTGGAAGAGAGCTGTGGTACAGAAGGAAGGACGGGGCATGGGGACACACACCTGGGGGCCTGGCTCCTTCCCATCACATTCTGTCTAAGTGAGCAAGTCACTGGTGTTTCTCACCTCAGTAGTTCCCTCTGTATGGGGCCAATAATGTGCCATTTCCCTAAGGTGGTTAGATCACCTGCTCTCTTAGGATGCCCTTTATTCATTTACGTACTCATTCAGAGCACACTTGTTAAGACTGTGAGCTTGTCTTAAGGAAGACCCTGAGTTACAGTGGAGGGCAGACTTAATCCTTGCCCCCAAGAAACAATTTTCACTGAAAGCATGATCCTTTTGGTCTATCCAGTACATAGTGGCAGAGAAGGAAAGGACATGTTCTCTAATATCTGGTATTAGATATAATGTGGCCAAATTCTCTCTTACTGCAGTGAGAAAACAAACCCCAGGAGTTTGGGTGACATGCACAGAATCTTGCAGTTACGTAGCTACTCTTACTCCTTGTGATTCCATTTTCTTAGTGAGAGACCATGACTTATAAACCATGTATGTTTAGTATTTATTATGGTACCTACCGGGCTAGAAAGTGTTTCTCCAAATGTACCCCACGAAGTGCTATTTGCATTGAAGCGTAAAGAGATCATTGCAAGAAGGGGCTTGATGATCAAATAAGTTTGTCTTGTGCTGGGTTAAAAAAGTTAAGCAGGATCTTTCCTGCAGGACTTACAAGAACTTTAACATGTGATATGCTCTGCAAAACTGTCAAGGAGGAAGAGGTTATGCATCTGTTTTGCAAAATTACTTTATAGGACATAGAAAAAACATAGTTTGGGAAACCCTGTTCTGGAATCGCACTGCCCTTTGTAGTTAAGCCACTTTAATTTAAACAAAATTGCTGAAAATGCTATCCAAATGACAAATTGTTTCTAAAGGAAATCATCGTTATTTCTTAAGAACACACAAAGTGTTTTCAAGCTTGAAGTACAATTGGGCACATTTGATGAATAAAGATGGGCTATAATTAGAAACCCCGTGGGTCTATTAGGACCTGAGAGCAATTTGCTAGTATCTTTAGCAGATTGAACATGCTCTCAGCAATTACATTTTCCACTATTTGTGTTTGAGACTTTGACTTGTCTCTCAATATCAATTCTCTCTTTCTCCCTGTTATTCATAGAACCCCTCCACACACCCCAGACAGTTCTCGGCTCTCTTGCAGCTAGATTAGGCCGTGAGTCTATGTCCTGGCAGATGGAATTGACCAGAAATAACACGTGCAACTTCCAAGTCTCGCCCTTCAAGGGCAGCTGCTTGCTCTGCACATTCTCCTTCCCGTTCCTACTGGCTGGAGCACAGACAAGGTGACACTGGGCCAGCATGAGCACGTGGCGGGAGCAACTCCCCAAGGGCTGGTGGAGCAAGACATGGGAAGGAGCCTGGGTGCCCAGACTGCTGCTCATCTTCCAGTAGCCATTTGCGACTTCGTCCTTTTAGTTAGAGAATGTACCTCTATCCCAGTCTCAACACACGGTCACCCAGCTCAATCTATACCTCCTGGACTCTGGTAGCTGCTCCGTGTATCCATGTGACTAAGTTGTACCCAATGGTCTGAACAGAGGTGATAAGTGCAGCTTCCTGGTTGTGGATTTGAAAGGCAGGTGCAGGCCCTCCACTCCTCCTTGCCTTCCCACAGCCTGGAGTAAGATACGGAAGTTGTGAGCCATGTTCAACCACCCAGGGGATGGGAATCAATGCCGCACAGTGTCTGAGCTCCTGGACCCTTTGGGGAACAGAGTCATCCTGCTCCTCTGGAGCATCTAGCCATTAGGACTTATACCTGAGAGAGAGAAGCAAACTTCTGTTTTATTTAGGCTGCTCTTGTCTGCTCTCCTTTAAAGCATCTTGATCTACGTCTTAACTAATACTCCTCCCTTATCCCTCACAGATGTTTAGTTTTTTTTTTTTATGCTGGCCTATTGGTATCCTTTGGATCTAGCTTATGGATATTAGTGAACTTGCTTGGAGCCATACAAAAATCAGCTATTGTCCCTGAAATATTGACAATGGTGCAGTCTTTCTGCACTTCAACTTAAAGCGTGTGCCATGCATATATTTTTAAAGCTTATTCAGGCCTCCTTTGGGTGTAGCATGCATTTCAACCACGGGAAATTATCTTCTCTGTGAGCATGACCTCAATTGGATGTTGTGCCTTCCCTCTCCTATTTGTTTTTTAAATTTTTTCTCTAGGTCTCAGAAGAGTTTTGAATGCTACAAACTTGAGCCAAATACTAATGAGGTTCCATTTGAATTTTCCCTTCCTCTGTTTTTTAGCCAACTTTTCATTCTTGCTAACTAAAGCTGATGTGGTGTTTTTCTCTAATAACTGGTTCATATTCCTTAAGTTCTTTTCTTGGCTCATCAAAGTGAGCTACAGCTGCTGGACAGCTCATAAATTGCCATGCCCTTTTATTTTATTCTTCCTTTATATGCACAATTTACCCAAAGCCAGTTTTAATCCTGATTACTCCCCTTGCTGTCTGTGTCTTTCAAATTAGAAGCATTTCTTCTCTGCTTATTTAAAGATTACACGTTGCAAAGTTACTAAGATGGAAGCATTTTAGGGTCTGGACCATGTTTTCACAATTCTCCATGGGACCCCACAGTATCCAAAGACAGTGGCATAATTCCCAACCCTGCGGAGACCTTCTTTATGAGCTGAGGACCAAAGAGTCTCATGTCAACCTACAGGACTGTTCCCTCCCTTGTTCTATCTAGCAGAGTAGACATGGTCCAAGTGTATGCAACTCACCTATCAGTCCCGTTATGTGATTCCCCCCCCCCCAGTGTGTTCCTCATCCAAATACCAGTCAGGTTCTCCATGAGACTTGGTCTACACTCAGATATTTCCTACCAGCTCTTCAGCTCTGTTTGGCTGCTTTGTACAAAGCACATACCATTGGGAGCATCAACTCCCTCCTTCAGATAAGTCTATTTTTGGAATATTCCCTGCATACAAAAGTAAAAGTCTTAGTTACTTTTTTTTAAATGCACTTGCTTCTGTCACACCGTCCATCATGGTGGACATTGGTTTGTGCCTGTGGACCCTCTTTTGGAACCGAGGATTTGTGCTGGCTGCTGTGGGGCGAGGACACTAGATTTTAGGTTCTCGCTTGCACTACACTCCTTTCCTGTCTCTCCTCAGGGCAAGCAAAGATGTCCAGGCTCATTCTGAAGCCCCATCGGTCCCAGGTGTTGTGTGTGGTGGTTTCACCTTCTCCCCTTTGCAGCTGACCAACACCAGAAGCCTTAAAGTTCCCCGCGATGCTCCTTTGTCCCTCATCCCAAGTGCATGTGTGTCTCAAAGATGGCATAGCTGCAAGGTTCCACCCTCACTCTCACCTACCTGCCTCCCAAGGGTGTCCAACATGACTTTCAGAATTTCTGCAGCCCAGACCCTGACAGCCTGGAGCTTGTGTTTCCAGCAAAGGACTGTCTGTTTGCGTTAAGGATGTGCACAACTCAAGATCACATGGTGCATAGCTGGCTCTGGGACCTCCAGAGGTGTGCCCTGTCAGAGGACAGTTTCACTCACCTGCATCCAATGTTCCCTGCATTTCACAGCCTTTCTTCAGAAGTTATGCTCAGATCATTTTTTTCCGTTTTCCTAGTTTCTTGACTCTGATTGTTTCCTTCTTGTTTTCAGTCAAGTCTAGGAAGACAGGAGGGCCAGAGACAACCCACCTCCGTTCCACCACCTTGCACCAGGACCGGGCAGATCCTTGGCGACGCAGGGCCACATCTTCAGTGCCCCCCATAACCTGAAATTGCCATGCTTTGGAGAGTTTAAAACAATGCCATAAACTGGGACATTGGGGTGCACACCAGAATGTGCATTTGTCCTCTGCTTGCACTTTGGAGCATTGACTGAGTCTCTGGGACTGGGTATGAGGTCTCCATCATGGACTGACAAGGTCCACCCCCACTGCAAGCGGGGTGCTCACTATTCACTGGACCTGTGTTTATGTTGAAACCCAAATCCACAGTTCAAACCCTTAACCACAAAGCTACACCCTTTCCAGGAACCACTTTCTCTGGGCTTCCCACAAGCACGGACTCCCATTACAACTAGCTGAAAGAGAAAGGAACCGAAACGTATTCCATTTCTCTTTGTTCTTTTGCAACTTCTCTCCCACCTCTTTATTTCCATTAATAGCCCCCTTTTATTCGAAGCCTTAAGAATGTTCTCTGTCTACCTGCCTTAATGCTTAGCTCAAGAATTCATCCCCTGGGGCCACAAAGAGGACTGCCAAGCGGAGGTCAGTGCTAAAGGGCCTGTGCCCCACGGTGATCTCACAGCCCAGGAGAGAGGATGCTGAGTTCAGGCTCCCGACCATTGCTCTGGGTCTGCCTCCCTGTCCTCACCTGTAAAACAAGAGGCTTGAGCACTGTGACCCCAACATACCCAGGGACTTTGGGGTGTCATTGTGCAGCCAATGTTGCTGCTTTTGAGCTCCAAACTATTGGCTCTCCAATTGAGAAAAATCACTGGGTTGTTTGGGGAAGGGCATTTAGCTGTTAATTAGTAGCAACAAATGAACAGATATAAAAGATAATGTTCAGCATAACTAAGAAGACTGAAGAAGTGGATCAACGCTTAGCAAACACTGCTGGCCTGCTATACCATGCTGTGACTATTTGTTGGCGGGGAAGAAGTGTTATCATGTGGATGGGGGTGCTGAGAAGGCCGAGACCCCTTTTCAAATTTTTTAAAATTTGCAAAAATCTCAAATTTCCAGAAAAATTCCAAGAACAAAACTGAGACCTTGTTTTACTGGAAGATTCAAGAGTAAGTTGCAGACATGATGCCTTATCAACCTCCACCACCCTCATAACTACATTACAACCATCAAAATCAGGAAATTAGCATTGACACCTGAATACCACCTTAGCTTTGGGCCCCATTCAAACTCTCCATTTGTCCCAATAAAGTTCTTCATAGCAAAAATATACAGATCAGAATCAGAGACTACGTTTAGTTGTTGTGTATCTTATGTTGTTTTCAATCTGTGAAACCTCCTTGATCATCTTTGATTTGCACGACCTTGACACTTTTGAAGAGGATAGGCCAATTACATTGTAGGATGTCCCCCGGTTTGGACTTTTCTGACATTTCCTTGGAATTATATTCAGATTATTTATCAGGGACAGGAATATTACAGAAATGATGCTGGTTTTATTGCATCCTCTGTGGTGGTGGGCAATTTTAACTTACTCCATTGTTGATGGTATAATAATTTTGAGGGCTTGGTGTTCAACCCCCTAGGCCAGCCATCCGTCTCAGGCTCAAAGCATCAACTTACATTGCACTTCTATTACACGTGTAGTAATACACACTCTTCTTCACTGGTACATGGCAGGGGAACAGTGGGAGAAGTTTATTGGACATGGACACGTTCTATACTTGAGCTCCTCATCCAAGGCTTACAGACCACAGAATGAACACTCTCCACAATTTACCTGATGAGAAATAAACAGGCTTGGATACTTCATATTCTTTGATGCCAAGTTGTTTTACTAATGACAGAATAACTTTAACACAAAACCCACTGTCAATTTGTCAACATTGAGTTTATTCCTATTGATTCTCGTTTGTAGCAAAAATGTGTCATAGTAACCATTAGATTTCTCCATTAAGAGAAAAAAGTTGTGCCTTGAACTTTAAATTGAGAGTGCTTCTTCCCAGGAGTGGAAAAGCTGAATCCAAAATAAGTCCTGGGCTCTGAAATAGAGGGAAAGCAGTGGTGGCGTGATAGGGAGTAAACCCATGAATTAACTTTCAAAGAAAAACATCTCCAACAGATTCAATGAAATATTCATTTATTGTCAAATGATAGCCCCTTAGAAAAAATCTACCATCCAAACTCTCATGAAATAAGATTACTGAGACTCTTCAGTTCTTGGCATTCAATTATCAAACCAACAATATTTTTGAATATTTGGCTCAAATCTTGGAAAGCTATACAGTTGTACAATTTGCAATGAGATAATATGATTGATCTAAAGGCCAGAATAAAACACAGGGAATGAATTGTCTTTTAAGGGCTGGACCAAAACAAGTTCTTCTATTACTAGTGCTATAATGAAGTAAGAAATACTTATTAAATTACTGGAGGAAATAGAAATAAAAGTTGTATTCAATATCCAGGTCAAATGTGTTGGATGCGAATCCATCTCCTGAAGAACACCCCTTTGAAGCTACGCCTTAGTCTGTGGGTCGAGGAGGCAGCATCCTGGCCTGCCACAGTGTCTGATGCATAGCAGGTAGCACTCCAGCCCTCCATGAATGAGATGAATGAAGAGATCGGTTATCTTCAATGCCAGGGCTCCAACGATAAGGGTATCAAATCACTAAGGGGTGGAGCTTCTTTTTAAACATCTTGGAGCATTTACTTCCGTATTCCTGTGTGCATATGACCACTGACGAAGCCCAGCACATGCAGTCAAAATGCTCACTTTGCTTGTCATAGAGATAAACACAAGGGTTTAATTGCACAAGGCCCCTGCATTTGGGAAGGGGAACAAGAGATATACACGTGATACCAAATTGCAAGCAATGGCGCAAGTGTCCAAAGGGAAGAATAAAATACTTCTAGGGAAGACAAATAATATCACCAGCTGGGTGATTCAGGGACAGTCTTGTGGAGGAAGCAACATAGGAGTGTATAATTGAAACTGGCCCTTTGTCTATGTCCTGCCCTTGTTCTTTGACCATGACCATTTTCTTTCACAGGAGAAGGGCTCATGGCCTCCATTCCATGTTCATTCTGAAAGACCCTGCTCCCTTGGCCATGACTGGCCAAGCAGGAGAGTACACCTGACCCAGGGGCCAGTCAGTACTCGCCTTGGTCAGACCTAATGCAAGTCATGGCAATACTCAAGCGATGGCCCAGGAGCCCCTGCCTCTCTGGCTCCAGAGCTGCTCATGTCCCCTCCTGAAGCTGACTTTCCAAAGGCTCCCTGGACCCCATGAGACACCCCAGGATCCTGCCTGTCAATTTCCCTTGCTATTTAAGTTTGCTTAAAGTTGAATTCTGTTACTTTGCATGCAAGAAACTAAACCTTGACTAAGTCCAAAAGGCAGAAAAAACCACGGAGCATTTCCTTATCTCCAACCATGAGACGGGCACTGCATTTTATATCCACTATCGCATTTACTGCCCTGTGAAGTTGTTGTTGTTACTCCCATTGAACAAATGCAAACACGGAAACTCTGCTGGGTCAAACAATTGCAGGTTGTGCCAGGAAGAGGCAGCAATGGGATGCAGCCTCCAGCTCAGGACCAGGCGCTGTCATTCCATCACCGTGTCTCCTGGGCAGCAGGTCAGGGCAGGCACAAAGAAGTCACTTATCAAAAGCTTTAACTTAAGGGACACAGATGCCATCCTGGGTTTTTGTAGATCTGCCTTGATTCTTCTTTCTTCATTCTTTTTTTCTTCTTTTTTTCATTTTTTTCACCCTACCAATGTTTCTCAGGAGTTCACGCTGAGCCAGGCCACGTGCCAGGCTCTGGGGCTGCACTTGGGATCAAAGCAGGCATAATTTCTCTCTTGGAAAAGTGTAGAATTGCTAAGTATGATGAGTGCTGTGAAGGCAAAGAAGGTGCAGAAAGGGACATTGGCAGGGAGCAAGGAGAGACTAGGGTGAGGGGCTCTGATGGGATCGAGAGGCCAGCGTGGGCTCCAGCCCAGCACCAGCATGAGCTCTCAGGTTTTGCAGAAGCTCCCCAGACAGTGTGGGCTGATTCTGGCCCATGTAACCTGAGCCCGACCTGCCCCAGCCACATTCAGGTTTGTTGGTTCTATGTCCTCTGGGGGCCAGTAAGAAACAACGAGGCCAGATTATGGCACACCTTGGCTGGCCAGGTCCACGCCATCCTGGGCCCAGCTGTGTCCCCTGAGCCGGGCTCTCCTCTTAGTGCCCATGGCCCACCCAGCCCACTTTCTGGACTTCTCCTGGCAACTCCAGCTTCCTGCTGAACTGCTGGCCTTTGAGCTTGGGCTCCTCTTACTTTGATATTACTGACAAGCTTTTGCACTCCCTTTCCCAAAAAATGGAACAAGATTTCCTCTTTCTTTATACAACCACACCCAGCATGTGCTTGGGGATCTGCTCCAAAGCAGACAGCCACAACCAGCCCACCTGCCCCTTCCTGAACCAGGTGATTCCATGTACCTGTCTGGAAGCACTGGCTTTGGCAAAAGGCCCCTGCTGTCTGTCATGCCCACCATAATGGTCACTCCAGGTGTGGCTCTTCCTGGCTTGGTCACCTCCACTTGACAGCTTGCACAAATCCCAGCACACCTTACAGTTAAAGCCACCTAGGTTATGGCTCAACTTTGAGCCCACTTCCAAGACAGAGCTGGAGTGGAGAATGGGTGTCACAGGTCTGAACTGGAGTCAGACAGGTGTTCTGAGCCTGTATGGCTGGATCAAGCAGCTCTGCATGCTTCTGCCATGTGAGGTTACATCAGCAGCTACACCGGACCCCACGCTAACACTCAGAGTCCTTCCACCTCTCATTTCACCAGCTCTGTTCGGACTGTCTGTCTCAGGCTCATGAGATTCACTGAAAGAAAATCTGAACCTAAATAAAAGCCGTTCTCTTAGGGCTGCCTTTATTAACAATTTCAGTGTCCACGCTGGTCCTGGCATCTGTTGAATAAGCGTGGTGCCTCTCCTCGTGGCGACCATAGTCATATTTTGCTGTATAACTAAGACCCTCAACATCTCAGTGATGACAACAGCACACGTTTCTTTTTCTCTCTCCCAGCTCTGAGGCGCGGCTCTTCCTGGCTGAGTTTGGCTGGCTTCAGCTGTGCTCCCCGCCAAGCTGCATGGTGGGTTTGGGTCAGCTCCATTTGGAGACCCACCCACAGGGTGTGCTTGTCCTGTGATGGCAGGAGCCCAGAGCTGAGCCAGACTGCACAGGCGCATTTGAAATCTCTGTTTCAGCCACTTCCATCCACATTCCATTGTCCGCAGCAAATCATGCTCCCAGCCCAGCATTCCTGGGACAGGAGAGGTACTACACCCACTCCCAGGTAGGTACTGCAGAACCCCACAGCAAAGACCCCAGAACCATGATCCATCCCACCACAGACACACACGCTGGTCACTGCCATGCCCAGTGGTGGCAGATGAGCACGTAAGGCCCTAAGACCATGCCCAGGGGAGGACCAGCTGCTCTGTGTGGCCACCTAGGTACCTTTGAAAGTGAGGCCTAATATGAGTCTGTGACAAAGGCCCGGGAAGTGGCTGCACAGGAGACCTTCTCAGCCAGGTCGCACCAGTGACATTTGCAGGAACCACTCGTCACCATTCCAAAGGGCACAGCAAGAGAAGTGCTGATTGCGTTTGAGGCAGGGTTTAAATGTCAACAGCAGCAAAGGCTTTCGTTATCTTTTAGTTATTTAGTTTTACGTAAAAACTGATCTGTCAGCTTCTCTTTTCCATTAAGGAAGAAAATTTCAAAACTTTGGCCTGTAGGAGGGAAACAACTCATGCCACACAGCCCAGGGGCACAAACACTGCATTTCTCAGGCACACTATTGTACAGTATTGCACTCTCTGGTCACTTAGAAGCATTGAAAGCAGACTTCCTTCCCTATCTGCCACCTACTCAGCTCCCAGGGAGAAGGAAAGCATCTTGCATGACAAAGTGGCTTTGTCAGAGCCAATGCAAGGTCCTCAAAGGATATATGTGACCTCCCATTTTGACTCATTTCTGAGCCTTTGATCTGCCAGGACTGCTACTGAGTAATTAGCATGCGATTAGGAAATCTTTGAAAAGCATGGATTCCCCTGTAGAGCCTTAAGCTCCAAGGGTACTTAGCCAGCAATAAGGGCAGTGACTGTGGCTAATGTTCTAAGATGTCTGAACATATACCCAGTATGTTCTGTGGGCCCTACCGTGTAATCCTTACAGTAAAGCTAGGAGGTAGGTACTTGTACACCCATTTATAGGTGAGGGAAGAGCCGTCGGGAAGGTGGTGAAGACTGAATAGATCCATGAGGTAGGGGATGCTGTGCCCACCGCGGGCCAGGGCAGCGGACTTGCAGGCAGCTCCACCCTAGGAAAGGTGGGATTCTCAGTCCAGCACGTTCCACTGTGAACACCAACCTCAGCAGTGAAACGAGGGGTCTCGAACCATTCCCCCACGCCCCCACCTCAAATCAATGCTTCTAAAGGCTGGAACTGTGTGTGCAGGAGGTTGAAGAAAGGCCCTCCAAGATGTTACGTTCTGAACTTGTGTCACTGTTGGGGAAATTTCCATGCTAGTTCTGCTTAAAACCACAAAGCAGCTAAAGTAGACGCTGACACCTGTCAGCCTTGCAAACTAAAACTGCAAAACAGTTAAGTGAAGCTACAAGCCTGTCATAACTATGCTGTTTGTTATAAACCTATCATAACTATACTGTTTGTTATAAGCCTATCATAATTATAAGAATTATTGTTTATTGGATAACTTTTAAATCTTTTTGCTAATTGGTTAATCATTTATACTTGTGTGTGATTTGTTAAGAGTAACCCCCCCCCAAAAAAGTATAAAACCTGACAAAAACCCAGAAGAGGTGCTCAGATTTTGGGAGGCTTGACCCGTCTGGGCTGCCAACAATAAAACTTTCTGACCCTCCAACTCTCTGCGTGCCGCTCGGTTATTCCCCTGGGACCGGTCACTGACACTTGCCATAACATCACCTTATCATTAATAATGTATGGCAAAGTCTTGGCAGAAGTGATTCAGGATTTTGAGATGAGGGGATTATCCTGCATTATCCATGTGGGCCCTAAATGTAATCACAAGTCTCCTTATAAGAAAGAGACAGGGAGATTCGACCCATATGCAGGGGAGAAGGCCAGGTGACCACAAAGGGAGAGATTGGAGTGATGCAGCCACAAGCCTGGGAATGCTGTCACCACCAGAAGCTGGAAAAGGCAAGAAACTGTCAACTTGTTTAGCCTAAAGCCGCCTCCTTATATATTTTAAATTCAGCCTAAAGGTTTCTCTGTACATAGTGAACTCTCACCTGACTGGATATAAACAGACTGTAACCCCCTCTTGTAACAAGTAGATGAGTTTCAGCCAATCCCAGAAGGCCAATTTTTCAAGCCCTGCTGAAATAAGACAAAGGCCCAGCTGTAGCCAATGCAGCTGTTCTGTACCTCTCTTCTGTTTCCTGCATGTTACTTTCCTTTTTCTGTCCATAAATATAATCAGACCATGTGGAAGCCTGGGAGATGCTCTCACCCTATGCTGGCTTTGGGGGCTGCCTGATTCATGAATCTCTCCTTGTTCAATTAAACTTTATTGTAATTTGTCTCGAGTTTTTCTTTTAACAGAATAAATTCTTCCTTGAAGCTTCCAGGAGGAGCACGGCCCTGACAACACCTTTATTTGGACCCAGTGAAAATGATTTTGAACTTCTGGTCCTCAGGAAACTGAGAAAATAAATTTTTCTTGTTTCAAGCCATCGGATTTGTGGCAATTTATTACAGTAGCCACAGGAAACATGCACAAACCAGGTTCTAATATCCTTTTATTCAGCAAGCGTTCACCAAGGGCTTGGTACGTGCAGGCACTGGGGCTCAGAGAGGACCAAAGCTTACCTCCTGTCACTCTCTCCTCTGCGGGCAGGGAGAGCTGGGGACAGAAAGGGCACAGCCTGGCGAGTGTGCACCTGCACAGAAGGGGTGCAAGGCGGGGTTCACAGCTACCACTGTGGCATGATAGAGTCACCATTGGCATTTGCATCAGAAATCTGAGTGTGAGCTCTCATCCTATACCCAGCAGCTGTGTGACTGTGGAAAAGCCATTGAATTCCACTAAAGTGCAATTATTTCATCTGTAAAATAAGGATAACAACATCAGCCCCAAAGCAGTTTTAAGATTACTGAATGAAAGAGTGAGCCCAGATGAGGGGCGCAGGTGGAAGATGCTCAGAAAACAGGGTGGTCCAAGCCCACAGAGCGTGATGAGGCCTCCACATGTGTGACTGGACAGGAGCGAGGAAACCCGTTTACTGCCGAGTGCCACTGAACTGGAAAACCCGCCACACCATCAGTCATTCTTCTCTTCTTCACGTTCCTTTTTGGAATCCAAGGGCCTGGGAGATGTTACACCTTCTGTCATTAGCATCTAAGGGTGAACGTTCAGTAGCTCCTTTCCCAGCTGCCAGCATGAAGCTGCTGGGCTCTTCCCAATGAATCAGGCGGTTACTGGTGAAGAATGACTCCAGGGCAGAAGCAGGCTGAGGTGCACACTTCCCCGTGCCACACCCTGGTTGCTAGCAGTTGGTCCTGGGCCCCTGAGGTGGGGGTTAGGGTCTCTGAAGTATATTGCTATAGATCAGTGTTGAGGGAATGGGTCCTCAAGAAAAAAAAATCCAGTTTTCCCATCACTTTGCTTGACTGAGATGACCAAGACAATGAGCTGTGTTCAGATGTGTGGGCTAAGAATCCAGGTAACAGAAGGAAAGTGGGGGTGCTGGCCCAGGCAGGAAGGTTTCCCATCTGGATTGGCAGGAGCAACTGTTGGAGAAGAGGAGAAAGAATCTTTTTAGAAATGGTGGGAAATCGTCCATGCTCTGCTTCTAAATGCTTTTAGAATCTGAGAGACGGGGGTACCTCCGAGCCAAAGAGATAAACCTTCCTCAGCAACTGACTGCCCTGAATGTGTCTGTGACACATTTCAGCTACACAGAAGTCTTCCTGCAATGCGTGCTAGAGCCAAAAACACTGTGGCTGGGGTTCAGAAAAATGTTTGATGTGTGGCACACATCCCCAGCCTGCATGTCCATGGTAGGGGCACCCATGCAGGGTCCTGGAGGTCACAGGAAAACATATACCAGGGGGAAAAATGTCCAAGTGCACTGGGGTCTCTGCAGGATGGCATTTCTGCATGGTGATCCATGTGCTCACTACAATCTCCAACACCAGGATCAATATAAAACACAGAGTTTTCCAGAATCAGAGTCCAGGTATCTACAGTGGAGCTCTGCAATAAAAGAAGTTGTCATGGTTACCCAGGCCCAGGCAGCAACACCTGGAGCCACCTCTGAGGGTCGCTCATTAGGAAAAGAGATGTCAAGGCTCCAGCTGGAAGTCTAGCTCTCAGAAACCTTCCCCTGCCCCCAAGGAGTGGGCTGAAAGAGCAGGACTGGGCTCCAGAGGAAAGAGGCTGATGGCGAGAATCACAAGCACATAGGAGAATTGCCCCTGTCTAGTTCAGAGATGCAAATCTCCAACATGCAAACCAGCGGAGATGCAGAAGGCCTTCTGGTGGATCAGGGCTCAGCCTACATCAGGAGTTGCAAACTTTCCATCACTCCGCCTCACGTGTCCACAGCAGGTATCACGAATCAATCATAGCAATCTTTCCTGCTTGGTCTAGTCACAGCCTCAGAATCCTTCTTAACACATCGCTTAGCGTGGCTGTGCCCAGGAGAGCTATCCATGGTGCTGCCTTGGCCCCTGCCCCCAGATTCTCCCACTTCTGTGACTCCAGCTTCCTACCAAGCCATAGCAGCTCTCACAGCTGGACTCTGCCTTCACCCAACCGTTCCTGTGCCATTTCAGCAGGTCCTGTCTTGCCCTGGTTCTGAGCCTTTCATCTGGGTTGCGCAGGCCCTCTCATCCACCCCATGGTGGCCTGTCCATCATGATTCTTGTTAAAATCCTGCATCTGCCCTAGTTCTTTTCTGCTGTCTGACCAGGTTTTCTGCCCCATGTGAGCCACATCTGCCCCTCACCTGCTATGGCACGGCCCCTCCTTCACAGAACTGCAGCGCAGAAGGATGCTTACTGCTCTCTCCAGGCAGGAAACACAGCTGTCCGGGCTACTCAAGTGGCTGATTGATCCACCGAGTTGCTCAATATCACACAAAACTGTCAAACCTGATGTTGCCCAGCCCTGATCACTGTCAGGTATCCCGCCTCCCCCGACTCCCACCCCCTGCCCCATTCTAGGCAGGACGTGGTGGGGCTGCATGCAGGGTTCTCCCAGTGTGGAGCTAAGCAGCCAACTTTGGGGTTCTTAATTTTCTGCCTCTGCTCTGTTAACTTCTCTAAACGAGCCTAGACATTTCTTTTTGTTACCAGTTTCCATTCTGGGTCACATTGGGCTCCAAGTACCACAGGGGAACACGGACATTTTCATGAGCCTGTTTAGCTTAAAAAAAAAAAAACCCAATCAGATAGCGTAACATTGTGTCCATTAGGTATGATTTCACTCAAGCAGTACAAAAGTAATCCATGTAGTCAAAACATTTGTATTCCCATAATATTCTGAAATTTAAAAAAAATAAGCAGGATATCGTTCTTACGTTCTCACATAGCTTAGGTAAAACATTTGTTCACTCTGAAAGAGAAGCGATTAGTAAGGGTGACCAAAGAATTTTCACAACTTTTGCATTTCATTTTCATATTGCTCATTGCTGGTATGTAACAGTACAATTGAAATTTTTTTATGTTGATCTTAAACCTTGTGGCCTTGCTGAACTCAGTTATTTGTTCTGGTGCTTTGCAGCAAATTCCTTGTAAGCTTTTACATGCAAGTTAATGTTATCTGCAATAAAAAGGAATTCTACTTCTAAAATAACTCAGTTCTTTATCCATTTATTTCTACTGGAGCGGCTGCAGCTCTGTGGAGCTTTACAATTTTTTCATATTTCTGAAATCTTCCCCTATACATTCAAGAAACTTTTATGGTCTGGAGAAACTGAGAGCTTCGAAAGGATTCTGGGCTTAAAACAATTTCTGGTGGCCTCCATGAAATCAAGTTAACACAGAAATAAAACACACACATATGGAAAGAAAATAAACATATCCTAGGAAATAAGCTTAACAGCTGACCTGTTCCAAGTTATCCCTGACTTCAGATTTCATTGTCCAAACCCAGGGCCACGACTCCAAAGTGATTACAACAGTAACACAAATAAACACTAAAACTGACATAGCTCTGCTTAGCGGCAGGAACAGTTCTGAAATTTACATATGTAAGTAATTTAAAAATCGCAATAGCTCTATGAGACAGGGATGGTTAGTGGGCCCATCCCGGGGTGAGGCGACATGCATGGGGGAGGGGCAGACTGTGTGCCCAGGTCCCCTGGGGAGAGGGGCAGATTCTCTGTTCAGGTCCCATGGGGGGAGAGAGGGGATGGGATGGGCAGAGTCAGGCTTTATGGCCACGTGGTTGGCCCTACAGGCACTTTCTGGATCACCACACTCCATGAGATGTTAAGAAGCTGTGAGTTTCGGAACTGAGTAGATTTGCCAAACTCTCTGAGCAAGAGGATGAAACTTAGTGACGTCTGTCTGAGGGTGGGTAGGGACTATTCATTCCTGACTTTATTGAGTTCATGGGTCCAAGGTGAGGGTGGGGCATCCAGATAAACTCCCTCCCAGGGCCTGGGGTGGACAGGAGGTCTGGTGCCCTCCCACCCAGGGACTCCATGTTTGCCAGGCCTGCTCCACGCTAAAGGAGCCGCATGATCCCTCTCTCCTCACAGATTCCAACACTTAACAAAACACTGGCTTCGGGGAGCCAGGTAGTATCACAGAAGGAGGCTGTGGATACCTTAAGCTGCCCTGCTCTCGGATGGGAATGGATTCTTTCTTTGAGAGAGCGGTGGTTGCACTTGGCTTGTATTTAGCTTTCACCTGGTGATCGTCCAGCAATGCAGTAGGGTTTGAAATGTGGCCCCTTAGTGCTTCACAGGCCATCGGAGCCCTGTCATGAGCACAGCTTGATACTCCAAGTCCAGCGGGCTCCCTGAAATCCCCAGACAGCGCTGAGAGAGGGAAGGCCACCCCTTGTGGCGAGGGAAGAGCATCCAGCACGTAGGTGCTCTCTCTGAGTCTGCCTGCGGTTCTTCCTGGTCTCCGAATCACTTCCACACGTCTTGCCTCTCTTAGAGATTTGGTTTCACACTCACTCATAGGCCACGACGTCGGGAAGAAAATCACCGCACCTCTCAGGGCCTCCCTTTTCTGATCTGAGAAATGGGCAAAAGAAATGAATGTGTGTGGATCTCTCGTCTCTGGTTTGCAGACGGTGGTAGGCACTCCATTAATGTGGGTTCCCCTCCCAGGTAAGGTAAGGTAAGAAACACGGTCTTTATTACTGGCTTGATTTTCCTTGGTGTCTACCCAAACCAGGATTCTGCACGGAATGCGTCACGAGCTCTGCTTTCCCCTCCAGCCCCTGTCCCTCTACCCTCCGACGCCCGCCCGTGCAGGTCCGCTCCTCCTCCCTTAGTCAGCGTATGTTCCAGAGAAGCACAATTGATTCTAATGCTGGGCCCAAGCAAGCCACTGGGGAGCGTGAGCCATTGGGCTGTGGAGAAATGCAAACCAGACCTGGGCCTGAATCTCAAGTGTACCTCCGAGCCGCCGTGTGAGCGTGGCCAAGCCAGCAGGCCCCTCTGCCTTCAAGCAGGGGGTTGGCTTAGCTGGTCTCCGGGCTCCTTCTGGGGGCGGCATCCTGTGATGTGCTCTGCCCCACCTCCGCCCTTTCCTCTCTGTCCTCTTCCTGCCTCTCCGTCTCCCTTCCTTCTCCTGCTCTCTCTCCCTCTCCTCTCTCATCCTTCCTCTCCCCGTTCCCTCCCTCTCCCTCTCCTCATTTTCTTTCTTGTCCTTCTCTGTGCGCAGCTCTAGGAAATGAGATTGGGCTGGTTGCCGTCCCCTCTCCCACTGAGTTTGCAGTCTGTGATTTCTATTAGGAAGTAACTTACCTTTGTGCAAGTGGGTCCCGCCGTGCGCATCGCCCTCGCATACCTGACCCTGCACACTGCTCTCCGTCTCCAGCTACCACCCCTCCCACCACTGTTGTCTTTTCTGTGCACGGACAGCCCAACACACGTCCTCACTTCCACTTGGACCTGCCAGTCATTTCGTTTACCTCACAGGCACATGACGTATAGAAATTGTAAATTGGATCCTTTCCTTCCCCTGGTAGGAACCAAGGGCTGACCAACCCCCCAAGAACAAACCCGAATGCCTTTCTCTGTTTGCAACCTGACCCCAGCCTACTTCCAATTTTACAGTTGAAGAAACTCAGGACCGAAGAGGCAATATCACTTTCAAGTCTAATTTATCAATATGAAAAGCAACAGGAAACTAGGCACAGTGGCTCACACCTGTAGTTCTAGAACTTTGGGAAGCTGAGGCAGGAAGATCTCTTGAGGTTGGAAGTTCAAGAGCAGCCTGTGCAAGAGTGAGACTCTGTCTCTACAAACGATAGAAAAATTAGCCTGGAATGGTGGTGTGTGCCTGTAGTCCCAGCTACTTGGGAGTCTGAGGCAGGAGGATCACTTGAGCCCAGGAGTTTGAGGTTGCTGTGAGCTAGGCTGACACCACGGCACTCTACACGGGTGACAGTGTGAGACCCTGTCTCAAAGAAAAAAAAAATAGGCCCTTTCATGATGTTAGGCCTAAGATGAGATTTTTTAAAAATAATGATGAATATTAAGAAACAGTCGAAATCTGTTGAAATGCCAGAACCCTTGGAAAGGAGGCTATAAGTGATGTGAATAGAAGCTATCTTCCTAAGACAAAGAAAAGAATAATAGAATATGCTCATTAAATAGTAGAAATGAAATTGTCAATGTTACTAAAATTGGCTTTGAGTGAATAAAAATAAAAGAACTGAGAGGAGAATTAATCCTTATTAGGCACGGAGTTTTTAAATTTTTTCTAATCCTTATTATGAGTCACAGGCAACAGTCACTGTGTTGAAATGTCCCTAAGTGCCTCTCGTCTTTTACAAGAGCAGTTATTTTGGGCATCTCTCCTTTGAAAATCAAGTGCCAAGTGCTGTAGAACTCGAAGCCCAGGTTCCATCAATCTGTGGTTTCCCAGAGGCCGGGTATTCAGAGACAACAGCTGGAAATCATTAAGCTCTCAAAAGAGAGCTGACCGTAAAATTGCAGGCCACCCCAATTGTTCTGAGATTGTTCTGACACTGACTTAGTTGCATGCAAAAGAATATCACTTTTTGCACATGTTCTCAGGCTCAAATCCCTGCTCAGATGAGACTGAATTTCCAAGCAGGCAGACAGTGGACCCGTGGCCATCACAGCAGAAGGCAGTCCTGTGATGTGAAACGGCAGTCCTGAAGCTAATCCCAACCCTGCTGCTCACCAGCTCTGGCGCCGACACTAGTTTCTCCTCTCTCGGGATCTGAGTGTCACTCACAGGCAAGTGCAGGGCACACCTTCTATCTTATTGTCTTCCTCCTAGGAGTGATTTGCAATATATATAGTATGAACGTATGACGGTAAAAATAAGAAAGCAAATGGCATAGGAAGGGTGGAGAGGAAACCAGCCGCAGCTGGAAATAAGCTTGATATAAAAGAAAGAAAACACTTTGCTAGAAGTGAGCCACTAAATTTGGACTTGAGTTCCCCAGCAACCCACGCAAAGAGAAAAGCAATAAAAGGTGAACAGTCCCCCGAAGCCACCCTTGGCAATTTAACAATACCACTCCAGGGCTGCCTTCCCTTCCCTGGGATGCAGTTTAGGTTTAGATGGGATTGTGACTGATAACCGTGACCTTGAGCCTGACGCCCATGCTGCTGGCTCCTGCAGCCTGCCCTTTAGCTCTGGTGTTTTCACCCCCAAACGTAGTATGTTAATACCTTAGAACTTTTATAAAATCCCAGGTACTTGTGTGTTGACCGTATGGTACTCTAAGCTAAGTATGAATGATATAAACATATCGAACATCATCTCGGCCCTCAGGAACTTAAAAATCTGTGGAATCAGAACACACTATACTAGATTTTGTGGCGGTGTTATGCTGCCTTAAATTAGGCCCCAGGAAAAGCTGACCTGGATACAAGGATCTGAGCGAGTGGTTTGTTGGGTGATCCCAGCACACCCAAGGAGGGGAAGAGAATGTGGAGAGGAGGAACAAGGCCGATTCATCGAGGGCTCCGGATGGAAAGGGAATCATTGCAAAGTGTTGTGGGCAGAAAGGAAACAGGGAGGCTTATAAGAAGAGAGGGTTATCCCCAGACACCTCTCTACTACACAGTCGTAGAGTCCTGATCTTGCCCATAATATTCACGGGTAGAGACATAGAAGAAAAACCCATTGAGCAGAAAGCATGAAGATAAGGGAGTTGGTCCCAGTGTGGGAAGCAGTAGGATGGCCAGAGAGAGTAAATTCCATGAGTGCCCAAGTGCCCATGGGCTGGGATACTCAGCTGTCTATAGAGTATGCAGTTGGCATCACACCCATATTCCTCAGGCCCTATCGTCTCAGGCCCTGGCCATACCAATATTTAAATATATGCTTTGTGATTATATATGCTAAAAGTAATCCTTGTTGTACTTATGAGGAATAATTCCTTTTTTAACAGTATTATTGGGGAAGAAAATGAATTTTTCTTTGTGAACATTTGGTGAGCATCTTGACACGATTTGTGTAAGTTGTGTTCACACACTTCATGTCTCTAAATACTCCATATCTCTTTGTTCTGATTCCATGCCCACCAACCACCTTTTTGGTTCTTTGTTTGCATGTCAGGTGCTGTGATTTTGAGCTGGAGATGCCCACTGGAAAACGCACACTGTGCCGGTTGAAAATCTAGAGTGAGTGTTGAGAACAGTGAGAGAGCTTGGGCTTCGGACTCCAGCCACGTTTGCCAATTCTAGAACCCGGGCAATTACTTAATCTTCCAAAGCCTTAGTTTCTACAACTGCAAGGTGGGGGTAAACATCCTCATCCTCAATCTAGAGTTGTTTTGACGATTAAGACAAGGAAGCACTTGACTTTGGTGTCTGGTACAAAATAAGGGCTCAGTAAACCGGAGTGGCATTCTCATGTACACACTAGGACTCTATAAAGGTGGGTAGTCCAAGTCATTACCTTTGACTACAATTAATCTTGGTGTTTTTATTTGGAGCTAGCAGAAGAGCCACAAAGAATCAATCTAAAGTTATATTACAGGAAGGAAAACAAACAAACAAAACTCCCAA
Source organism: Indri indri (assembly GCA_004363605.1). Classification (NCBI taxonomy): domain Eukaryota; kingdom Metazoa; phylum Chordata; class Mammalia; order Primates; family Indriidae; genus Indri; species Indri indri. The sequence continues at coordinate 41,102 of RJWJ010005034.1, read as the reverse complement.
ACAGCAAAGAACGAAACAAGGACACTTGGATGGACCTTTCACATACAAGTAAAGATATTTAGTAGCCGATGTCATGGTACCGCGTCTCTTCTCAGCATCCACCGTTTCCCTGCAGTCCTACCCTGCAGCTTAGTATGAGCATCTGTGACTCCCTTCCTGATGGCTTTTTCTGGTCCCCAAAGTGTGCTCAGCATTTGACTGGACAGGAGGAAAGTTCAGTGCAGCTAATGTCCCAGGAGCAGACTCCAGACAATGAGGGACAAAGGCCACAGACACATCCTCCATCAGGTGGGACAAAGCCAGGCGTCTTCTATACCACCCCCTGCAGGACCCGGGCAGTTCTGAGCCCCACGTGCCCAGCATGGTCCCCTGAGCACTAACACACCCAACACTGGCTTCTCACGTTCCCACCCCAACCAGAGTCTGCTTTTGAGGGAACCCACGCTAAAATAGACCATTTGTTCAGTGAAAATATTTCAGGTGATCACTGTACTTCTGGATTAAAATAAAGAATTTTGTTCCCACCCAAATAGAAAAAAATGAGTTCTCAGATAAGGCTTTTATATAGGATTAAAATCATGGTCTGTAGCAGAGCAGCTCTGCTCAGATGCATCCTGTATAGCACACTGCTCAGGGATATTAGAGTAATCAATGTAAGATATTGAGCAAAGTGCTTGACATACTGCATATAATAAATGTAAGTGTAGTTTGATGCGTTTCGACCAATGCATACACCCGTGTGAGCATTGCCCCAGTAAAGGCAATATTTCCACAACCTCTCAAGTCCTCTGTAGCCAATCTTCACCCACCCCTGCCCCAGGCAAGACCCATCTGTTCTCTCTCACTATAATTCAATGAATTTTGGTTTGAAAACATGACTAAAGTTTGAATTCAGCCAAATAGATAATAACTGTTTCAGGGGCAAATGTTGCTTCACTGTGTGCTATCATTTTTTATCAAAACAATTGGTGTTCATCACTTCTCTGAGTGATGAAGGAAGAGAAAGCCAGTTTCAGAATTGATGGGTTCTCTCCTGACTCTCAGATATAGCAAGGGGAGAGGTGGAATGGGAAGACAAATAAAAGATGAAGTCGATTTGAAATTTGGAATGACTTCTGCTGTGAAATTTCCAGAAAAACAAATCCGAGACCCATTGGTTAAGTTAGAGAAAACACCTTCAACCGTAATTTCATCTTTATTCTAACTTTTTGGAATTTTAACAGTCATATTGAATTACGGCCAGATCTTCAACTCTTTTCTCTGGGTAAGCCCCAGAAGGCTGGGTCCAGGAGGGATGAATGAGTTGTTCATCGAGCCAATCAATTCAACAAATAATTATGGGGTTGTCCCCTATGCACTAAGGGCTGTCACACACCCTGTGACAAAGAGACAGGGCGCCTCTTCATAATAGCACATCAGTACATAACCGAACAAGGGGAAAATCAGTGCGGGACAGATATTTAACAGAGGGACATGATATCGGGGACCACTGGAGAAGGACTCTCTGTAAAGGTCATCTTTAAGCTGATTCTGAATGACACAAAATGAGCTAGAAGGGCACAGATTGGGGGAAAGCATGGCAGGCAGAAAGAACCCTTTGTGCAAAGGCACTGAGGCTGCAACAAGCGTGGCATGTTCCAGGCCTGAGAGCAAGTAAGCATTGCCAAACATAGAGGATGCAGGTGGGGCAGGTGAGAGGCCCATATCCCAGGGGGAGAGGGTTGGTATTCATTTAATATTCTATGGGAAGTCATCAGTGGATTTTAGACTGATATCTATTTTCCTAAGTTGACTCTGAGTGTTGTGGGGGAGATTAGATTGTGGAGGGGCAAGAAGCAAAAGTTGGAATCCACTTAGTCGCCCAAATGAGAAGTGAAGATGTCTTGGATCAGTGGTAGAGACGGAGTGGCCGGCTCTCATGGATTTGAAGATAAAGTAAGCAAGATTTACTGACGTCAAAGATAACTCAAGACTAACATCCACATTTTGGTGTATAAGATATCCGAGGTCTAAGAGGAGATTATGTCAGAGATATGGGTTGGAGATTCACCAACTTGAATATGATGTTTGAACCAAGGGACTGGATGAGGCCACCCAGGAAGTGTGTTTAGAAGGAAAGGAGAAGGCAAAGAGAGGTAGAGGATAGCAGGGGAGGTGGGAAGGAGCGACCAATGGGATTGGAGCCAAATGAGGACACCACGACATCATGGAAACCAAGAAATAAAGCGTTTTAAGAAATATTTATTTGGGAAAAGAAATTCCAAGAAAAATGTTTGTGTTTACTGTGACCACAAGTCGCCAGAGAGGGGTGTGAGTCAGGTTGGCAGAGCGCCGAGCAGCCTTCCAGGAGAACGCACTTTGGGGAATCCCCGGGCCGCCGTCTTGTTCTCAACCTCCTAGACCTTGTGGTTCTCCACACCCCGCCCCCAATCCTGGCACTATTCTGGTTTTCTGCTTTGCACCATACAACACATGGTTCTAGTTCAACATTTGCTTATTTTCCTCCTTTTATTCCGCTTTCATATCTCTGGAGAAGGGAGGAGATGTGACATGATTGTCACACAGCCATCTCTCAGTTGGCGTCAGGATCTCATGGCGTGGCACTTGGGTCCAGTTAAAGAAATCTCAAGTCCCACTGTGTGCACTTGTTGGGAGAAAATTTCCTGGGTCAGCCAATAGTCATTCCTGTTTCATTTGACACGTTTGCTCTTAAGAAAACATTCTCTTATGCAGCCCAGAAATGAAAGAAATATAGGAAGTCACAGGAGAATTTCTTTGGAAGTGATTCTGGTTCAGACATGTGGTATCGTTCCCAAGCCCTGGATTGTTTTCCTCCTGCACTTGCACTTCACCTCTCCAGATAGAGCAAAAACCTTTCTGTGTTTCCTTAAAACCCACTTAGGCTAAATGATAAGTGCTGGTTAAGAACAGAGTTTTGTTTTTGTTTTTGTTTGCTTTCCTATTTTGTTATTAAGACCTGCCATTGGCAGCCACTGACTGGATTGTCAAGTTCACCAAAGAGTCTCCCTATTAGAACCGATTCTGTTTCTCCATGCTTTCTTATTATCTTTTGAGGAAAAGCATATTTTTCAAGTTGCATAGAGTTGACTTGCTTTATTGATGATCCTTTCAGTGGTGATCCAGGCCACGTGATGTCATCATGGAAAAATGCTAACCTCCCGCTAAACACTCAGCTTCTCTACCCATGTTTGAGCAACTTGGAAACAGTTTTGCCAATATGATTCAACTACAAAAAATTAACAACACAAACATTCCCAGTGGCGGCCTCTGCCCTTGTCTATGGCTTGGCCTTTACTTAGGGACGTGGGAGCTGCTCAGTTCTCGGGGAAGTCAGAGGCAATGGCATTACCTTGAGCCACACAAAGAGGGACAAGAGACAAAGACCTTTTCTCTCCCAGGCCGTCTTGCTCTTCCCTAAACGATAGTGCACGAGGCAGCTGAGTTTGGCTACTCCTTTTACTTTGTTTCTATTCATAGATTGTCACTTGCCATTCGTGGTCATGGATCCCGGGCAGAGTTAAAGAACAAATCTCGGTTGCCTGGCCCTAAGCGTCTTCCCCAAGATCTAAAACAACCTCCTTGTTACCAAATCTTGTGGCCTCTTCTCAGTTTTACCTTCATTGGCCTCTCCCTAGTAGTAGCATTTGGGTTTGCTGGTTCCTGGTTCTCCTCCCACCTCTCTCCTCCTTCACGGGCTCCCTTCCTCTGTCTGCCCCTTCAATGCCTGTCTGTCCAAGACCCTGCCCACTGGGGCCTCTCCTCCTCACACACAATCCCCTCACAGGGATGTCCACGCCTATGGCTTCTCTCAGACACGTGGCTGGGTCCCTAGTTGGCACGCCAGCCTTGGTCTCCCTCTGTGTCCATTGTATGAAACTGTCAGTGGACAGTATGCACCTGGATGCATCCATCTGTTTACTCATTCACTTGCTTGTTCATTTATTTCATAGACATGGATGCCTATTTGCTAGGGCAAGGCTGGGGCCAATCTTGTGGCAAACAAGACAGCACAATGTCTTTCTTCACCCACTGAGGCGGCGTCCATGACCACAGGTATGTTCAACTCAAAATGATCATCATGGGACTCAGCATCTCAGCCCTTAAAACTTCTCCCTTCCCTATGAATGGTTTCCAGTACTCAAGGTATCAATCCGACCAATCCATCTCCCAACTCTGGCAACTCTATGTTTCTGCCACCACTACCCTTAGGTTAAGCTACTTCCAACTCTTGCCTAAATTTTGGTGACCATATCCTGTGACTTTCCATTCTCATCTCAGGATAAAGTGCAGTTTCCATAATCTGGCATGCAGGGTCCCAGGATCTGTCCCTGCTACCTCCCCAGCCTCCTGCCTGGACATCCTCTAACCAGACTCCACAGTGGCCACCCTACAGGGCCCTTTCAGTTGCTGGAATGTGCTTTGCTCTCCTTGGGCCCCGGGAGAGCACATGGGGTCCCTTCCTCCTGGTAAGCCCTGCCCTCCCCTTCCCTCCCTGATCCTTACTCCTTTGCTAACTCCTGCCTTCTCTCTGGTCTCAAGTTCGACATCACTCTCTCTAGGATGTCTCCCTTAATTCTCTAAAACTGAGCTTGGGGCATCCTCCAATTTTCCTCACTCCCCAAACTCACCCCTAACGTGGCGCGTTGCACCATTATTGCAGGTTGCTACGACCATGTGGCTTGCTCCATTCTAGCCTGGAGCCCGGCACACAGGATGTGCTCAGTAAACATTTGCTTGGTTGATAAATGAGATGACAAATTTTTTAGCACAGTCACCTGGCAGGTTATCAAGGAACAAACATGCAATCTTGGAAAGGGAGGAGAGCTTTGAATAAATAAGAATGTCCCCAGTGACCTAAGAAGTGGGAAAGAGATGATGCTGAGTGAGCCCCCAATTCTTCTTTCCTATCTCGTCTAGAAAAGGATCAAATTACCCTTAAAACCGTTTAGGAAAATACTGACTATTGAGGAAAGACATATAATAAAAGAGCTCAGAGAAAGCAGCAGGAATTTGTTCTGCCTATTAACCCACCCACATTCACAAAGCAGGGATCTAGAAATTATCCACCTAAGCTCTTAAACACACTTGTTAGAAATGCCCAGCTTTTCACTATTTAATTTTGAAAAACATTTGGGAGAATGTATTCAGGTTAGAAGAATAAGTGGTTACTAAAAGAAAATAGACTATGCCTGAACATTGGGTTTAACACAGATTTGAAGGAAGCTATACATATTTCCATAGTCTTGTGATTTTTTTTTTTTTTTAGGTTGGGCCTTTTTGGAGGTGATTAGGACACTGAGGCAGAGCACTAATGAATGGGATCAGTGCCCTTATAGAAGGGACCCCAGAGAGCTCCCTTGTCCCTTCCCCATATGAGGACACAGCAAGAAGACAGGTGTCTGCCCTAGAAGCAGACCCCTCACCAGACACTGAATCTGCCAGTACCCTGATCATGGAATTCCCAGACTGCAGAACTGTGAGAAATAAATTTGCGTTATATTAGAAAAAAGAAAGAAATAAACAAATGCCCTGCTTTTCCTAGAAATTTGATGTCAGAGTATATTGAACTGGAATTGGCTGGACTTAAAGTGGGCTAATTCCTGGAGCAATCTTAATTTGCAAACCATGATAAGTGGGGAAGAATTTATATATTTTTAAATACATATTTGCTAAGTAGTTGTAAAATGCCTTTAAAATATGCATAACTATTTTTTGACTGATTTTGAGTCTTGGCAGCTCTGCAGCAAAACAAATTCTTGGGATAAAGAAATGTCAGTTATACCATCAGAAAAACTGCTCCCTTTTTTTCCACTTGACCCACAGGCCAGGCAAAAGTACCGGGGAACTGAGCTAAAAAGCAGGATTAAGAGAGTCCTCTCAGAAAATGCATTTCCCTCTTCAAATGGCAGCTGTGGGAGGATGACTGAAATACTCCCGGAAGTGGGTCTGCAACCAGCCGCCGGCAGGGAGGGAGGGAGGGAGGAGGGCTTTCCCGGCTGATTCTGAGCCTGAGCACCAGAGAAACACATGGCTTCCTCCCCACCAGGAGACAGAGTCCCCTACAAAAATGTCTCCGGAGCCACGTTCTACTGACGGACTCTCGACCTGTGGCCAACATTGCCTTCTAGATTCAGCCCGAGCGCAGAGCTTCCACTCGTTTACTTCTGCACCCGATTCTCGACCACACTTACGGTTTTGCTACATCCCGGGTTTCTAGTTCGCACCAATAAAAAGCAGCGTCTAGAACAATAAATACTCATTGAAAAGCTAAACCAACCGTTCTACAGCCCTCGCTTCACAAAGTGCTTTTCATACAAAGCATCCAACTTTAGTCTTCTCCACAATCCTGTCAAGTGTTGGTATGACGCTCATTTTGGAGATGACAGAAATGATTCTCAAAGAGGAGAAGTGACTTGTTCAAGGTCAGGCAGCTCTAAGCAAAGCAGGAAAGCAAAGGTTATTTAGCAACATGTAGAATGCTAAATACAGCAATCAGAGGTCTAACAGGAGCGATCATTTCTCATGGGGTTCCATTCAGCACAGAAGACAAAGAGCCTCTTACCCCCAAGTGCTCGCCCCAGGATTCCACCTCCCCTGCTCACATCAGAGCACGCACTAACCACACGCACTTCCTTGGGAAAGTCCCGGTAACTCCAAGACAAGAGCCCTTTCAAATCTCGCCCGTCCTTTCACTCAGCAGCTAGACGTTCACTTGACCCCACCCCATTCTGAATTCTCTTTAGGGCTCAAACGTTGACAGTTTGTGTTCCACATGACGTTGATGATCCTGGGTCGTTATGAAAACTTCCTCAAGATATTGTAAGACTTCACTGCTTCCAAGAATCTGTCTCCCAGCTGAGCACAGAGGCCTCGAATTCTCTCCCTGCTGGGGCTCTGTGCTTGGCTCACACAGTTGGAGGAAGGGTATGGATTTGCTTTCCTTGCGTTCTGTGTTGCACCATGACAGACAGGAGCTGACAGCCTGTGGAGGGCCGCTCAGTGAGTTACCAGGAGGCAAGAGGGCTGTGGAGTCTGATCTCAGCCCTTCATTGCACAGTTCAATGAAACAGTTCAGGAAACAGTTCATCTGCACAGTTCAGGAAACAGAGACAGAGAAAGGCTAAATGACTTTCCATGATTAGTTAACACCTGAGGGGCAGAACCAGCATTAGAATTCCAGAAACTGCACCTTCCACTCAGTGCTGGTGGCAGGCTGACTCTTACACAGCCTGACTTGTTGAAGTTGTATTGTTTCCTGCGTCAATCAAGATATTGATTGTGGCCTTATCAATGATATGTTTGGTTACGGTTGTTATGGTTATTGGCAGAATATTTTTACTTTTTCCTCTCTACTGGATCATTCCACCATCGTGCAAACATCCCACAATTTCTCCCATCTTGAGAAATCCTTGTCTTAGCCCTACATTCCCCTCTAGGTGCCACCTAATTGCCTTGCTCCTCTATCAAAAAAAAAAATCCCTATTTTTCTCTCGAACATTCTCAAAGCAGGGATATTTGAGCCAAGTTCAGATGCCCCTGCCACTGGAGTTCCATGCACTGTTTTAGACATGAGACAAAACAGCCGGATGAGTTTATGCCGATGGGGTCTGCACTACTAACTCCATGGCCAGGCCCTGTCCTCACCCTCTTGGCTGGTTAGCATGGCCGGGGCAGGGCGGCAGGCCCTGCTCCTTAAGCACTTCTGACTCTAGGCTTCGTCTCTTCTTTCCTCTTCTGTTTTCTGTGTTGGTCTTCCCTTTTCCCTCCATAGTCCCTTCTCTTTTCTAACTGCACTCACTCCCCAGGTGATGTAGTCCCCCTCCAGACTTTGAAACCATCAATACATTAATACCTCCCCCATTTCTCTCTCCCGGCTCCTCCTCTCCCTTGAACTCAAGACTTGCGTATCTAATTGACCACCCAGAACCCCACCTGGATGTCCACCAGGCATCTAAACTTAACATGCCTAAAAGGGAACATCTCATCGTCTCCGTACCTTCTATCTTCTCTTCCTTAATTGCCACCATCTCATTCTTCCAGTGGCTCTCCTCAAAAATCTCAGAGTCATCCTTGTTTCTTCTCTTTGTCACCCCACACCCAATCCACCAGCACGAGGTACTGACTCTGTCTTCAAAACATGTCACAATCAGGCCACTGCTGCTGCTGCCCAGGCTTCCATCGTGTCCTGCCTGGGTTGTGTCCACAATGTCCTCCCTGGTCCCCAGCACCCCACACCTTGTCCACCCACATCCGTCCACACGGAAACCAGAGGATCTTGGGGAGACAAGATGCTGCTGTGTGACTCCTCTGCTCAAATTCCCCTGAAGTGTCAGTCTCACTCAGACTGGACGCCAAGGTCACCCTGCGATAACGAGGTCCTGCCCCCAGACTCTTCTCTGCACCCCACTCACGTGCTCCAGCTGCCTGGCACCTATGCTTCCTCAGAGGTCCTGTGTGGATTCAATAAGGTCATCATGGATTTAATTTTTTTCACTGCGCATCAAGGCAAGAAAATGGATCCGTTCATTTAGAAGTAATTACTACCTCACAAACGGGAACAAATAGGATTTTCTGATATCCCTTGGTAAGTAAGTATGAAGTCCAAAGAGTTGGGTCCAGGTTCTTGCTCTGCTATTTATTGGACCTACAGCCATTGGAGAGAGTTGTGTGACTTCTGTGCATCTCAATTGTATTTATTTTAAATGATGAGGGTGGACTAAATGACCAAGGAATCAAAGTTCCCTTTCAGCTCTAAGAGCTACCAAAAATTTTAATTTTCAAAAGCACCCTATTCTGTTTCCTATACAGTTAACCAGGCATCAACCCACCAATTCCACTATTAGGCATTTACCAAAAATAAAAATAAAAAACAAAAAAATAAAATAAAATAAAAGCATATATATGCAAGAAATTTAGCACAAGAACGTTCATAGTAGCCTTGTTTATAACAGTCCCCAATATAAGCCACCCAGATGTCTTTCAGCAAGATTTATTCATGGACTCCTACTCAATAATAAAAATAACTACCGATGGGCACAACATGGGTAATATTACAGACACGCTGAGTGAAAGACGCCTAGCACATACTGTAGGGTCTCATTCCTATGAAGTTGTGGAATTGGCAAAATTAATCTTTTGGTGCTAGAGGTTGGACGATGGCTGCCTTTGGTTGGGGCAGGAGGTGCGTGACTGGCAGGAGACACAGGGGACAGTCCGGGTGATGTAAATGTTCTGTATCTTTGTACCTAGTGGTGATTATACACAGGTGTGTATGTGGATAAAACTCAGACAATCAAACACCAAAGAACTATGTGTTTTATTGTATGTAAATTATATCTCCCCTCCAATATGTTTTTTTAAAACTCCTTCATTCCTAAGCAATGAGTCCAAACTCAGGGCTGAAGAGTGGGTTGGCCGCTTCAGGACACACTGCCGTTATTTTGAAGTAGACATTTTGGGTTGTCGGGTGCACCTGGGCGTGAGCAAGAGCTGTGCAGCCCGAGTAACACGTGCCCCATCCTACAGCTCTGAATCTGGGCCCAGGTCCCTGACCCTCCTGTGGCCTTTGGGCAGGCTTGCTTTCCTGCGCGGTGGGCCAGCGCAGTCCCACTGTGAGTGTGTGAGTGAGAAGTCGACATCGCCTCAGGGCTGCACAGCAGAACCGAAGATCTTCGATGCTTTAGAGCCCCAGGTGAGCAGTGAAGGCTTTTTAGAGAAAATGCCAAATGCAATTCCAGAATGGATGCAGCAGCGTAGCCTCGCCAAAGCCCATTCTTAAGCTGCTGGCTCGAGGAAGTCCCAAAGCTGCCAATCCACTTTATCGCAATTGTATAAGTGCTAAGTATTGGAATTTAAAGCCAAGAACAATCCTTTCTGAGTATGAAAAACACATACCTCCCAACCAACGGTGGGACCAAAGCTCATGCATGACCTGTGGGGAGAAGTCTGCACAGCTGCGTGATGGTCTGGGTGGTTCCCTACTGGGAAGGAGATTTGGAGATGGGAGATACAAGCCCTAAACAAATAAATATCATTCTGGGTAATTCAAGTAGCCCTAAAAATCCATGGTGTGTCTGAATCCTCCCACCAGGGAAGGGAAAAGTCTACCTGGAAATAGTGTTGCTGTGTTTTCATTGGCTCTTGGTCAGTGAACTTGAGAAATATGTCAGTGCACCCCGCAAACGCTGAGAGAAGGGAGTTCCCCTGTCACTGGAAAACACACAAAATACAAAAGGATAGGGCTGGGGGGATGTCTGAGCTCGAGCTTGTCCTCTCCATTGGGGCTGGCAGACCCTGAGCAGGAGGCAGGCAGACCCCCCGCAGGTCCCATCCACAGAGGTTGTTAGTATTTAGCTTTGAAACTTACCTCTCAAGCTATGTCACGTGGCTAGTGTGTGTTTCACAAATAATATTTCTTCTAATTTATGCTCAATATAGATGAAACTTGAGAAACAGAACTACTCAGATTAGAAACAAACAAATAAACAAAAATCCATCATAATCTCATCACTCCTAGATGATTTGGGTTAACATGTTAACATATGCCTTTCATATACAGTCATCTGTCACTTTCCGATGGGGATATGTTCTGAGAAATGCATCATTAGGAGATTTCATGGTTGTGCGACCATCACAAAATGTATGTAACACAAACCTAGGTGGTACAGCCCACTCCACGGATAGCCTATTGCTTCTCCAGCACAAACCTGTGCAGCAGGTTACTGTACTGAAGACTGTAGGCAGTTGTAACACAAATCACTGGGCAATAGGAATTGCTCAGCTCTGTTATAACCTTATGGGACCACTGTCATTGACTGAAATGTCGTTATGTGGCATGTGACTTTATATGCAAATGTATAACATTACAAAAATGTTGCCATATTATTGTACTATTTTGTAGCTTGCTTTTTCTTAATAAATTTATCTTAAGAATTTCCCTTGTAAACAAGTGCTCTTCTATGATTCTGACTAGGAGCCCAGTATAACAATGTATTGTAAGTTACTTAATTAATCACCTATTATTAAAGCATAGACACAGGATAAATTGATAGGAGAAACTGGAATTGACATTTTGAAATACAGAGTTTTTAAAAAGTCAATGACTAAAAATTAACTTAATTTGATACCTCTGAAAGCAGGAACTTGTGGGTAAAGATGGAGAGTGAGACCAGATTTCCATCTTCCTTCCTCTAAAGCTTAATGTTGTGCACACCATCATCATCAGAGGGGTGGAAACCATCCCAACGCCCAGCACCCAAAACAGAAGCCCTTCCAACAAGCTGGCTAGCCCCTCAGAGTTGCGAACATCTGCTGAAATGTACCCTCTTGCGTCTTCCAGGTTGGGAGGACGGGGAGGAGGAAACCATGAACAGCCAGAGCTGCAGATCTCCAGTCACGTCCGGAGTACCTCAGCAAAACAAAATATGGGAGAAAGTACATCCCATCGTGTCCTCTGAAGGAGCGGGAGCACCCAGGGAGCCACAGCATGTGATGGTGAACAGCCCCTCCCTGAACTTGGCCAGTTGAAAGGCTGCTCAGAGAGGTTGAGGTTGGTGGACGGGCCCTGCTGGGGACCCCGATGGGCCCCCTCCTGGAGCACAGCAGCACTGCCCATGAAATTGGAATGTGCACTCAAATAAGCTGAGACAAACCTGTTTCAGGGCTTCTAATAAAATGCAAGGAGAGGGGCTGGGTGTGGTGGCTCGAGCCTGTAATTGCCAGCACTTTAGGAGGCCGAGGTGGGAGGATCATTTGAGGCCAGGAGTTCGAGACCAGCCTGGGCAACATCTCGAGACCCCCATCCCCACAAAAACTAAAAATAAATTAGCTGGGCATGGTGATGTGCACCTGTATTGCCAGCTATTAAGGAGGCTTAGGTGGAAGAATCTTAGATCCAAGAGTTTGAGGCTACAGAGAGCTATGATTGTGCCACTGCCCCCAGCCTGGGCAACAGAGTAAGACCCTGTCTCTAAAAAAAAATTAGTAAAAATAAAAATAAATTTTAAAAAAATGAAATGCAAGGAGAAAAAGCAGAGCCTGGGGCTCCCAACCAAGACTGTGGACTCTGGGAGTCATGCCCACCTCTCATATTGCCCAATGGCAGACCACATCCTATATGCCCACCTGTTCAAAAGATATAAACTGAGGCAACTAATCATTGGTAACAAATCATTAAATCAAGTGTGGTCCATCATCTACCTTGATTAATACACCTTCACGAAGGCAAAATCAAAAACACTTGTAAACCCTTGACCTTTTTGTGATGGAAAGTTGATGAAATCGCGAGGATGACTGAATGATTACATGACAAAGTACCAAGACTTGGTACTTTGTCATTGAAGTTTAGATGAGTGATAAAATTTTGGCATACGTAATTCATAAGTCATTCTACATTTATTCATTAAAGTATATTATTCCTGTGTCATTTTAGTGGGAGATCACCGACTATGTTTTATAATCAAGATTTTCACATGATTTGTGTCCTTTTGACACGAGTAAACTAAAGCAGGAGCTCTCAACCGGGGTGATTTTGCCTTCCAGAGGGCATCTGACAGCATCTGCAGATGTTTCTCGTTGTCACACTCTGGGGCAGGGAGCAGGTGCTACTGACACCTAGTGGGCAGAGGCCAGGGAGCTGCTAAGCGGTGCACAGGGCAGTCGCCACAGCACACAGTTATCCCGCCCGAAATATCTACATATGTATGTCAAAGTTGAGAAACCCTGATTTAAAAGATTAAAAATGAAATTCAGTTAAATTAAAATTTGAATGACCAAACTTGAATTTATTTTTATTGAAATACAAATAGAAGTGTTAAAACATTTAAAAATTAAAATTTTTTCCTAAAAAGATGTTTTTCCTGGAAAAAAAGCAACATTAACTATTAAAATTAAAAGAGAAAAGAGAAGTTATAATCATCAAATATAAAAATTATAAATAAAATGTTTAAATAAATAAAAACATATTATATTTACTTATAAATGAATATTTTTATAAAAATAAAACTATTTGCAAGCCTATCATTGTCCATGCAGGCATCAATGTAACTCTCTCTCATGTCACCCAGACTCCACGTACACAAATTTAAGATAACAGCAATTGTCTCAGAGCTGCACTCACTCGTGAATGCCTTCAGATCCACCTATGGTAAAGGATGAGAAGTGGGACAATGGTTGTCGACGCTGTTGGGAACCCTGCTCATTGGGCAACTCCTCTGGAGCCTCACTGCCTGGGACAAGGGCTCCCAATACCACCTGTTCATCCCTTTTCCCCCTGGGCACCCCGCAGTGGTCAGACCCTTCTTGCATGCAAAGCAGTGTCCATCTCCAACACTGACCGGAGCACAGCCCATATGCCCCCATGGCATTTGGACACAGGTGCATTTGGTTTTGCAGACACAGGGCAAGAGAGGGGAGAAGCTTTTCTAGGGGCCTGAATAGTGTTGATCAGGAAAGCAAATGTGCAGGATTGTAGGTTCCCCTGCACCAGGGCTGAGCCCCGGATCCCCAGAGACATTGGCACCCGTGTTCTTCAACATATTGTTCTGTGTGACTGGCAAAAGTAAGCTACCTGAGCATGTCACCAAGGCCCCCTTGCAGTGTGAGGGAGGCACTGCCCAGATGGCCTCTCAACTTCTACTTCTGCTCTCAAAGGACAGAGAAGGTGGAACACACCATACCTGAGCCACACATCCGTTCTACCAGGAAACACCAACTACTCTCAGATTGAGTGCAGGGGAGCCAAGGGATGTGTTCCCGTAAATGAGGCAGAGCGGTGGTCCTGCCACAGTCACTGGTGTAAAGCATAAATAAAGTGACAACAAAATAGTATGGAAAATACTTGACTAAAAAGGATGGGAAATAGCATAAAAGAGTATGTTCTAGAAGAAAACAAACCTGAACATGTTTCGTTCTACGGCATCAGTCCCCAGCCTTTTTGGCACCAAGGACCAGGTTCATGGAAGACAATTTTTCCATGGACAGGGGGCAGGGCGGGGGTTGTGCGGAGCTCAGGCAGTGAGGCAAGGGATGGGTAGTAGCTGTAAATACCCTCTCTCTCTCTATTTTCTCTCTCTCTCTCCTCTCTCTCTTCTCTCTCTTTCTCCTTTTTCTTCCTCTCTGTGCTCATCCTTGGAAACCAACCACCACGATGTGTGAAAGTCTAGGCTACAGGGAGAGACTGCATGCAGGTGTCTCAGCTAACAGCCTCAGTTAGGCCTTCAGCCAACACAAGCATCCACCACCAGACACAGGAATGAATAAGCCTTCAGACGATTTCAGGCCCCAGCCTCAAGTCATCCGGCTGAGGCCCTGAGTATCATGGAGCAGAGACAAACCGTCCCCACTGTGCCCTGTCTGGATTCCGGACATGCAGAAACCATCAGAAATAATGAAGTATTATTGGTATTTTAAGTCATTAATTTTAGGGTGATTTGTTATGTAGCAAAAGATAAGAGAGCCATTAAATTGTTTGAAGCAAATTTAGATAAATCGCTTAAAATTATCAAGACCTGAAATGTGCAAGTGGTAAAAACTAGGAGGAGGTACAGGGCTGGGGACGCCAGTGTGACACCTTTGTTTGCTTTCACGAGATGGAGCCAACAGACACCATTTAAAGTTAATAAATTGAGTGGAAAAAAGTATATTGTATGAAAAATAAGCAATCTACAGAGCAAAAGGCTGAAAGTAAATATTATGGCACAGAAACAGAAACCATAGAGACCAAGTACAATTACAGATGTAGATACAGAAATCATAAATTAAGTAATAGGAAATCTGAATCCCTGGCAAGTTGACAAATTGGACAAGTGTTGTAATAAGTAGCCCAATGTCAGAAAACCTCTTAATACACAGCACCATAGAATTAACCAAGAAAAACAACTGGTAAAATTTGAGAAGATATGACCATATTCCTAGACCCCTACCTCTCTCCTTCCTCTAGTACATATCCCAGATCATCAAAGATTTTGCCATAATAAAAATATAACATGAAAGTGTGGGTGGATCTTTTTTTTGTTTTTTTTTTTTTGAGACAGAGTCTGGCTCTGTTGCCCAGGCTAGAGTGCTGTGGCATCAGCCTAGCTCACAGCAACCTCAAACTCCTGGGCTCAAGTGATCCTCCTGCCTCAGCCTCCCAGGTAGCTGGGACTATAGGCATGCGCCACCATGCCTGGCTAATTTTTTCTATTTTTAGTTGTTGGCTAGTTTCTTTCTATTTGTAGTAGAGACGGGGTCTTGCTCTTGCTCAGGCTGGTCTCGAACTCCTGGGCTCAAGCAATCCTCCCGCCTCGGCCTCCCAGAGTGCTAGGATTACAGGCATGAGCCACCGCACCTGGCCAAATTTTTATCATCACCTTGAAGGGGAGCAGGCCTTTCTAAGAAAATCACAAATCTGTGAAGCCATCGAAGAAAATTGGTGAATACAGCTACTTAACAGCAAAATCCTTACTTAAAAGTAAAATCCTACTTAAAAGTAAAATCCTTAACAAACTCAGGAGACCAATAACACATTAAGAAAAATAATTATAACACTTAAAGATTTTATTTTCTTAATTTATGGAAAGCTCATACAACTCAATGATAAAAATCATACAACTCCTAAAGAAAAATGGATAGTGGATATAAAAATTATTTAGAGGAAAAGAAATACATACGGCTTACAAAAATATTAAAAGATGCTCCATCTCACTTATGGTTAAAGAAATGCAAATAAGGACACTAATGAAATGCCATTTTCCGTCGTTCAGCTTGGCAGAAGTCGACAATGCCGGACGGCGGTGAGGAAAGACACGCTCTGACAGTGTAAGCCCATGCGGCCCCCAGTCGGGCATTCTGGCAGCGTTATCAAAATTGGAAACGCACATGCTTCCAACCACATTAGTATTCCCACGACAGTCTGGCCAATCTATGGCGCATTTGTTTTGCATGGCAATTTAAGAGAAATCTTTGCTCCAGGGGGATGACAGGATCCCAGACTACTCTTAATTCCTGATCATTCACATCATTCTCGTCCCTGGGAGCCAAGGCTTTATAAAACGCAAAGCAACTTGCTGGATTTGATCAGTCCCTGCTACCATCCCATCCTGAGGTCTTTTTCCTTCTGATTTATTTGGTAGAGGCAACATTAAGGCTGTGAACCAGATCGGGGAGGTTGGAAATCTTTACAGGATCAAGGTCAGGGAAGGTTTGAATTGACCACGTGAAGAGGTGTCCTGATGAACCGTTTTGAAAATCAGCTGTGTCTTCCCCCAAAGGGTCTGTCTACACAGCCAAAATGAATTTAAAAACTTGGCTCTGACTAGAATAGCCCAACGTCTGCTGGGAAGATGAAGTTTTGGAGGGTTTTGGGGGATTATTCAGTTTATTTCAGCAGTGATTGCTGAGCTTAGATAAGCCTCTGGAATCAGAATTGCAGGGAAGGGAGCATCTGCCATGGATATCTGAGACCTTCACCTGTTCTTCTCTAGGCATTGGTCCTAAGGACATATTAAAATCACCCTGGCACTGGTATATTGCAGTTGCTATGATTAAATATTTGCGTCCCTTCAAAATTCATGTTGAAACTCAATTCCCAATGCAATCATATTAAGAAGGGGGACCTTTACAAGGTAATTTGGAAGTGTTGGGATCAGTGTCTTATAAAAGGGGCTTAAGAGAGTCTGTTTGACCCTTTTTGTCTTTCTACCATGTGAGGATGCAGCATATTTTGTTAGAGCAGTAGAAACAGACTAAAGCAGTGATCTTCTACAGGGAGAGAGCATCTTCCCCTGGGTCCCTGTTGAAAAGCATCCTTTCCTCTGAGCTGAGTGTGTCCGGACCACAGCCATGCCTGGACCAGTTGTCATCTCAGGGGCATTAGAGAAGGCTGGCCATCAAATGGTCAGCTATGTCAAATTACCCATAGTTGTCGTGAGCCACACAGGTTCAGCTTGGGAAATAAGCCAACCTGTGTGTAAGCTGTTGAAAATGTTCCATTGCATTGGCTGCTTATGACATCTTTCAAAGCAGGATTGGAAAGGAGGACAAGAAAATCACTAGATGCATTTTCTGAAAAGTGGCTCATCATAATTTTATTATCCGTCAGTAATACCATATAATTATGAAAATCTGTGCTGTGGGTGAAATGGGGAGAATGGTGGAGTGGCTTGCAGTGGAGAGCTGTCAGGGCAGACGTGGTATTCCATTCCTCACATAGCCTCAGGAGTCCCGGGCCCACCCTCTGCTGTGCCGATGCCCAGGGCAGTGCAATCTGTTCCTCTGAAGCTTCACACCACCCTGTCTGCTGCAGCAGAACCTCCCCCAGTGCTGGATGGGGTGGGGCGGGGACTTTCCATAGTAGAAAGTTCTGCCTCTTCTGTCCATGATGGCTGCTCTAGCCACTCTCATTCTTGGTGACCACACCCACTTCTCACCTTGAATATATTTCTGTAATCACGTAAGTTGCATACATTCTCCAAGCTTCACTGTTTTGTCTCTGAACATGAAATAAAATCACAGCCACTGTGATAGGGTGTCAAGGCTAGTATATGCTCAATGAATGATAGCAATGCTTTGGACACATGGTGCCTCATATTGTTGAATTGTATTTTAATTTTCTGCCCATGAATGGCTTGTTTCCTCAGGAGACTGAGAGCTACCTGTAGACTGAAATGGTGTGGAAGCTTCATTTTTATTCTAGACAGGGTTTTGATATGTTTTAAAAAAACGCTTACTGCAGGGTGAATGAACAAGATGCTCTATTCTTCCCACATGCCTGGCTAGAGGAATTTCTCTGCACTAGTGAATGGGGGTAATCTCTGGTGTCTGGTGGTCATCATCTATCAGGGATCTACAAATGAAGGGAACACAAATCAGAGACCCCAGAGCTGTGAACTCTGATGCCACCTGGAGCCTCTGAACCTTGATGTGGTGGATTGTTACGAGACTGGGCCCTGATACGTCATGCCTCCGAGTGCCCTCCCCTACTCTGACTCTGGGCTCGATCGCGTGACTTGCTTTGGCCAACTGCACAGCAGCAACACAGTGCACGCAGAGGCTCCGTAAGCACCTGCGTTTGGCGCCTGGGCACCTGGGTTGCTGCCACCAGCAGCTGAATGCAGACTCAGGAGGAGCCAGAGGAGGAGCAGAAGAGGCAACCCACCACCGCAGACCTGAAGGGAAGAAGAGAGCACGGCCGGCGTAAGCCACCAAGTACTGGGGTGACTGCTACAGAGCAACAGGTGGCCTGTGGCTTTGTTTCTCGGAGGTGGGCTGCCCATGAGTCTGGCCACACAGTGGCTGGCAAGTCTGCGTATCAGCCTTGTGACTTTGGGGATTGCACACTGTCCTCTGCAAGCTGGTAGAAAGATCCCGGGGAAGACTTCTAGTCACTCTCGCTCAGGCCACGTGATCATCCCTGTCTATTTTCTGGGGTCGGGGCAACAGGATGCTGCGTTTGACTCCTCCAGTTTCACATTCCTAGCCCTGAGGTCAGGGAGTGAAGCTCTCCAGAGAAAGAAAAAAGGGGAGGTGAAAAAGAGCTTGGCAGGAAAAGCAAACACCCATCACCAGGTCCCTATGCCCGCTGACTCACCAGCGAGCGGCTCCTTAGGAATTCATTAGCTGCCCGTATTCTCGGGAACAGGGTGAGCCTGTTCATGAGCTACTTATCAGATACCTCCGCAATGAGCCATTCTTCCCGGCTGGCACAGTGCGCTGCTCTGCGTGCCCTGCAGGGCTCTATTCTGTGTGTCACTTCCCTTGACTCCCACAGCTTCTTGGACGTCCACAAGGAAACCCTCCCCCTCTGAAGTGCAATGCTTCTGCTCCGTCCTGCACGGTCAGCCTGCTGACCCGCGTCCCAGGGGCAAAGAATGTCAAAGATTCCCACCCAAGCCTGGACATGTCTCTTAAGCTTTCATTTTAGAAACGTCCCTCCCATTCTTCCTCATTTTCTCTTAACTCCTGTGAGTTGAAAACACACACACGCACAAATGCACGAGCACAAAGGCATGCACACACACGTGCGCACTCTCACAGAGCATGCACGTGTAGACGCACACTCAGGACTGGACGTGGCGTGCATGTGCCGTGGGGAGGAAAGGCTGATTGCCCCCAGCGGGCCGCTTTAGCACTTTTGAAAAGTTGAAGCAGACCAGCTCCTCAAAGTCAAAGCGGCCCTGCAGGGAGGTATAAATACTTCCATTCTGGTGTGTGAAGAAAGCAGGTCCCAGGGCGCTGAAGTCAAGCTTGAGAAAGTGGAGAACCCCCCGCTTGCCTTCTGAACACTCCAAATTCAACAAGCCCAAAGCTCAGCTCATCACACCTTCCCCCTACGTGGCACCCTGTTTCCTGGTGTTTCCTGCTCAGCAAATTTACCCAGTTGCTCCAGCCCAGAGATGGACAGGCCTGTTCCCCTTCTCCCCACCCCACCTGCAATCCAGGAGCAAGCCCGGTGGGTTCTACCCTCTGTGGGCATCTCACACCTGCCCAGGTCTCGTCTTCCTGCTGCCTCCATCCTAGAGCAACCCAAGGCCACACAAGCCTCGCTGCCGAGGCTGCTTCCTAACTGGCCTCCCCACACCCACTGCGCTCCCCATCATTTTATAGACAGCAGCAAAGTGACCTTGTCAGACCAGGCATAAACTAGGTTCAGCCTGCCCGCTGCTTAAGCCCTCCCTGCCATCCCTCTGCTCAGTGAAAGCTCCAGTCCTCACCATGGTCGCAGACCCATTGCCAGCCTCTTTCCTCCGTCCACACTTCCCTTTCAGATCTGACCACCTGCCGGTCCCTCGGGGTCTCCCTGGCCCTCTGGCTGTCACATTCTCCCCTCTCCTTTTATGTCCCACTCCCACGTCCCACCCTGAGGAGGCCTCTGTGAGTCTCGCAGCTCAGGGAGGTTTTGTGCTTCTGCATTTGTTCCCGGAATTGCAGGTGCACTTTCTGCTGCTCTGATGCCAGGCCCGCCCTGCCTGGTCCCCAGTGTTCTGAGCGCAGACTATGCTCGGTGAGCCTGTGATGAATAATGAGTTCAAAGCCAAGTGCCTGGAACTCTCTGTCTCTCTCTGCCTCAGCACAGCTGCTTCCCAAAGGCTTAGGTGACACCGGGAAGAGTTCCAGGCAGCAGCCCCAGGAAGGCAGTGGCTCAGAGGAGAAGGGTGCCAGCTTTTGGGATCAGAGGGCAAGACCCTGGCCCCTGTGATTTAGTGGGTGTGATCACATGAGGCGGGCAGGCAGGGAGACTAAAGATCTGCCTTGGTGACGAGAAGGGGTTGTTTCTGTTTGGAGGCCAGCATGGCTTTCAGCAGGGAAGAGGGTTACGCGTTAACCCAGTAATAAGCTGATATTCCCTGGATGTTACCCTCATGGGCACAGCAGATTGACTGAGTTTTTCACTTTTCAAGAGTGTTTAGACGTCATTAAAACAATCCACATGACATTAACCAGGAGTAAACCGAATGCTAGTCTCGCCCCTCACTTTCCAAATGAGGTGCGGGGCATTGGGGCAGCTCGTGGACCTCAGTTCTCTCCTCCACGAATTGATGAGGTGCCCCTGCCCCTGGGTGGTCCGTACTTCCTCTCCCAGATTTCCTGCCTCTTCAGACTTCCCGCAGTAGGCTGGGATGTGTGTCCCCAGGGCATGACACCAGCAGGGGAAGACTGGATGAGCTGGCTGTGGTGATGACTTCCAGGGAATAATAGCACATTGTTTCTACCCTCCCCAAATGGCTCAACTTTCCTGATTTTTCTCTAGAATCCTTTGTTGTTGCTGTTGAAACATTCTATAATTTACCATTTTCCCCTCTTTCTTCTTATTCATTAGATTTTTCCATTTTCAGTAAAATGTTACTGGAGCTGTTGCCAGGAAATCCTGCTTGGAATGCAGTGGCCTCCCCACCGTGGGAGAGGTTTATTCTTTACTTTTATTCTTTACTTTTACCCAGTTTATTCTTTACTTTTCCAAGTTCTTCTACGATCTTTGTTCAGGAAAGATGAGACCATTTCCTCGGTGCCGGCCTTGGCTTGTTCCAGTCCTTGCAAGGAGGCAAGTAGCCTGGAACCATTTTGCCTGTCTTTATCAAAGGCTGACTTTGGCACCTCTCCAACCAAGAGACCCCATCCTTTCTTAGTGCACATGTTCTTCTCTCTATTCTTAGAGAGAGGTTCTAGTCTTGTGGGGGGTAAGAAGGAAACAGTGTTTACCTCCTCCGTGCTATATCTGAGATCTGCATACCCTTTCAGGGATAGGGGTTTCTGGGGTCTTTAGAATCAAACACCATGGATTCAGGTTTTCTCCTTGGCCCTGCTTCCTGGGAGGAAATTTCACTCTTTGAAATCCTTATCTTTGGTCATTGTTCATCTTCTCCGCCTCTACCCCAGGCACACCGAATCACATCTACCCCCTGCAGTCCCAGCCTGCCAAGGGGCTAGCTTATTGTAGAGCAGCTAGAGTTTGGACATCTAGAAGTGAGCTGACCAGACATCCATGCCTGTGTCCAGCACTGGTGGCCTCTCCTAACACCCACCTCCAAGTAGAGAATGCCAACATGATTGTTTGCTCTGCCTGGGCCAGCTGCTTCTTTGCCAGTCTTTCCAGGTCCCTGCGTGCACCCACCCCCATCCTCAGCTGGCTGACTAAAGGTCCCGGTCCTCTCACCTGGCTCCTGTTCCTCCCTACGCCCAGGGCTGGCCCTAGCTTTGACTCTGTGGTACACTACTCCAGATGGTCCTCCGGTGGTTATGAACAAGACACCCACCTAGACTGAGATCTCTGTTTCTGAGCCTGCCTCCTTCAGTCCACACACTCCAGGCCATTGACTCTGTCCTGGAAAAAGATGAGTCGGCAGGACTTGACTTTGATCTGCCAGCCTCATGACCAGCCCATGCAATTTTCTCAAGTTTTTTTCCCCTTAAATAGTCCTGATTTGCTGTCCTCCCTAATGAGATGTGGTGAATTGAATTACTGCTCTCCATTCTTCACTCCCTCCCCTTCATACATTAATACACCCTAACCCTTTATCTTGTTACCTGCAGTGTCTTCTACTGATGTCAGCCTTGGCAGCATGACTTGCTTTGAGGAATGGAATGTGGATGTGGGTGGCATTGTGCCAGTTCTGAGCCGAGGCCGTAAGGGGCAGAGCATGTTTCTGCTAGCTGTCCTTGTGCTCCTGTGGGCTGCCAGGAGAAAGACACACTTCAAGGGGCCACTGCTCCTTCAGCCTCACCCCATATGAGAACGTAAGCAACTCTGAACTGGACCAGAAACCACAAATTCAGCCTGACCCAGGCAATTCCAGCCCCTATCACCTTATTTCAGCCAAGCTCCAGACCTGTGAACGTGAAAATAAATGCTTCTTGTTAGATGCCACTGAGATCATGAGGTTGTTTGTCATGCAGAAAAACTGGCCAGTATATGAGAGCCCCCAGATCACCACATGGCCATTTTATGGTGACATCTTTTGAGGGGATGGTGCCTGATGAGTCCTGACCACTACTTGACTCTGCAAAGCTTGGCCACTTTCCTGCTTTCTGAATGGAGAAACAGAGCATGGCTTACCTTTTACTTCCATAAAAACATTTTGCTTATTTTATAAGAAAAATGAAAAAGGGAAGATTAAATGTCCTTTAGTTGTCTCGAAAGTTGATTCAAGTTGCACTTGAATCCTCCTTCATTTACGTTTTGGTCCAGTGGATTGAGGAAACCCCCTCCTCTTCTCTCTCTGAAGAGAGAAGTGCAGTTTGTAAAAGATACCCACTTTGATCACCTGCAAGCAGTGGGATGTAGTCCAGTGAGCCAAGATCTGGCAGCTCATCATGATTTAACTGCATAGAGAGTGTTTTTCCTTTCTTAATTATGGTAAAACACTTGTAATATAAATGTTGTCATCTTAAGCATTTTTAAGTGCACAGTTCAGTGCTGTTAAGTATAGTTCACATGGATGTACAACTTATTTTGCAAAACTGAAACTCTGCACCCATTAAACAACAAGCTCCCTCCCTTTCCCCCAGCCCCTGGCAACCACCCTTCTGCTTTCTTTCTCTATGAATGTGACTGCTCTAGGTACCTCATGTAAGTGGAATCATACAGTGTATGTTCTTTTGCAACTAGCTTATTTCACTTAGCATAATGTCCTCAAGGTTCATCTAGGTTGTAGCATGTGCCAGAATTTCCTTCCTTTTTAAGGCTGGATAGTATTCCATTGTGTGGGTATGTCGGATTTTGCTCATCTGCTCCCCCATCGATGCACACTTGTGTTGCTTCCACCTTTTGACTGTTGTGACTAATGCTGCTATGAACATGGGTGCACAGATATCTCTTCGAGGCCCAACTTTCAACTTTTTTGTGTATATACCCAGAAGTGGGATTACTAGATCAAATGGTAATTCTATTTTTAATTTTTTTGAGGAGCCGCTATACCGTTTTTCAGAGAAGCTGCACCATTTTACATTCCCCGCTACAGTGCGCAAGGGTGCACATCCTCGCCACCAGCTGTTATTTTTGCTGTGTTGTTTTTTCTCTCTGTTGATTGTGATTGTGTCCTTTGACACAAAAACAGAAGTTTTTGATCTTGAGGTAGTCCAATTTATCTAGTTTTCTTTTTTTGCCCATGATTTTGGGATAATATGCAAGAAATTATTGCCAAATCCAATGTGATGCAGGTTTTCCTCTATGTTTTCTTCTGAGAGTTTTACAGTTTTAATTCTTATGTTTAGGTCTTGGCTCCATTTTGAATTAATTTTTGTGTACGGTGTAAGGTAAGGGTCCAACATCATCATTTTGCATATGGATGTGCAGTTTTTCTAGCACCATTTGTTGAGAGGTAGAGAGCTTTTTAAAATTGCCGACTCCTCAGTCCCACCTTAAGTCTGTGGCTGACATGAGGTATCTTGCCCTTATCCCTGTGGCTTCAAGATGACTTGTCTTACTCCAAACATCTGCAACCCTCTGCCTGAGGGCTCCTCCTGCCTTGGGCGCATGCTTGGGTCACTTTCAGGGGAAGCCAGTGCTGCCAAGGAGCCAATGCCCCAGAGACATCACTCAGCCACCGACAGACTGGAGTTGACGGGAGACTCCCCAGCTTCCTGCCCCTCGGAAGGAGACAGCTCTGAGGCATGTTCTCCTCCTTGTCCCAGAATCCTCCAGCAGGATCGAGCCCCATTTCCCAGAGCAGCAACCTGTTTAGTAATATCCCTTTTACCGATTTATTTCCTTCTCTGTCTCATTTCCCCACTTCCCTACGGGTGCTTCCCGGGATCACCTCCCAATAAGCCATTTGCACTCGGATCCTTATCATCTCAGGATCTGCTTCTGGGGTGCTCAACCTATGACTTCCACTGACCCAGAATCCTTGGTGTGGGGGGTGGGACTGTACACAGATGGGAATTGGGGACCGCTGGTGCAGTGGATGGAATACGGCACAGGATCTGGATATATCTTGGCACATGCTGGTGCCTTGGCCTTGTGTAAATTACATAATCTCTTGAGTAGCATTAAAATGGGGACAATATCTACTCTGAAAGGTTGTAGTGAGCATTGGAGAAGATGTGCAGAGCGTCCGGGCACACAGTAGGTATTCCGCAGATGCTGGTCATCGTCATCATGAATCGCATCGCACTACAAAGAACTCTTTAATTAGTAAAATGTGAGCCTCACAAGTGACCACCGAGCCCCCCAGCAGATCTAAAGCTACAACCGGGAAAGGGTGGGCTGCTCTGAGCAACAGATTTGATTTTCTGTAACGTGAACCATATCACAAACATCAAACTGGTATATTGAGTCAGATAACCAGTCCATTCAACTCAGTATTCTGTCTTCAAAAAGGCATTAAGAAATGTCCAAAGAAGATTCCACTGTTCCGGGCATCTGTCCTCCCACCCCCTGCCCCCATCCCTGCCTCCTTCATGCGAACAACCCTCCCCATCTCACAGTTGAGGGGGATATCGCAATCCCTAATTCTTCTCTCACACTCGCTTCAAAGGACCGGCTACCCCTGAGCACCTTCTCTTCTGAAGGTTGTTCTCATTTTTATTCACCCAGCTCCTCTCTCTAGCAAGTGCTGCCCTTCCTCTCGGTGGCCTGAGGGCTGTGGGAGAGCCACTGTTCATCGGTGTCTCTGGCAACCTCCTCCCAGAGCCTCCTTCCTCGCGGCCTCCTGTGCTTCTGCCTCGTCCCTGAATACTCTGTGTCTAGTCCTGTGCTCGCTCCTTAAAAAAAAAAAAAAAAAAAAAAAAAAGATGCTCTATATGGGCATCCGTGAAGTTTGCAGCTGGTAGAATAAGGAAATATGTAGCTCTAGGACACACACCAATTGCTCCCAGCTGAAAAGATGAAAATGCAGAACAGCTCTTCCTATGTATATAAATAGCCTCTGGTGCCCAGACAAAGCTTAACTTGGCTTCCAACCTTTTTGTACGGCACAGGTTAGCCTCGGTCCTCACCCTTGACTCTCTTGTTACGGTATGTATTAGGTACAGCAAATACACATGGTTTTAGGTCATGAGTAAGAAAATAACATATTATCAACTCTATTACATTAAATATATTTTTATATTTAAAAATATGGGACAGTTTATCAAGCACAGGGAAACAGGAAGCAGAGTGAAGCATCCCACTGCCAACAGTTAAGTGTGCTAGAACTGGGGTGCAGTGGGTCCCCCTAGACTCTGGGCTTGGGCAACTTATTTGGAGGTGACCCCAGGGAGGTGGTGTGAGTCCAGGAAGGGAGGGTGGGTGATGAAGGATGTATTCATGGGCCCCTGTGGGCAACCGGGGCCCAACCCCTCAGGACTGCTGGATGACAGTATGGCAAGCACAGTGCACAGTTGCCAGGGGCTAGGAAGGGACTAGGAAGTCGGGCCACACACCCACCAACTCCCCTTAGTACTTGACTAAGGGCAGGTCTTGGCAGTGTCTTTGGCTGCCCCATGCAAGGACCAAGCACATTCCTGTGCCTTCTGAGAAACCCTCAAACAGGGAATTTCACTTAAATCCAGTAAAAATGCCTGTGTACAAGGGCAGTGAGTGCTCAGGGGACACAGGAGGGTGCCAACAACTTGGACTAGAAGAACCCCAATCCGTTCCGACTCTGTATTCCCTTGATGTAGTCCTTTTTTCTTTTCTTTTTCTTTATTATATTGCATGTATATATGCATACGTACTTGTGTGTATGTGTGTATGTCTGTGTATGTGTATGTATCTGCTGTGTGTGTGTGTGTGTGTGTGTGTATCTATGTGTGTCTGGGTGCCTGTGTGTGCCTGTATGTGTATACATCTGTCTGTACGGATGCATGTGTCTCTGTTATGTGTGTGTCTATATGTGGTGTATGTGTCTGTATATATGTGTGTGCACATGTGTGTGTGTCTGTCTGTGTGTCTGTTTGTATGTGTGTGTGTGTGTCTGTCTGTATGCATGCATTTATATTTTTCACCATACTAGTTTTCACTATACTAGTTTTATCAAAACAACATCTTCTGGACAATGACAGATAGGCGGCACAGTGGCACCAAGGTGAGAGTGTTTGTGACTCTCTAGACCAAGAGTGGGCAAACCTTGTCTATAAAAGGCCAAATTGTAAATATTTTAGGTTTTACAAGCCATACAGTCCCTGTCATAACCTCTCACCTCTGCCTCTGTAGCAAGACGCAGCCACAGACAATGTACGAGCCCATAGGCATGGCCAGACATGGCCCATGGATTTGTCAACCGTGATCTCTACTATGAACCATGCGTTTGGTCTGTTCTTAATTCCCTCCCCAAACCAGCCCTTCTCCAACAGAGTTTTCCCCTAAAAGAAACCACCTTCAGGATCTGAACACCTAGGCTTCAGTTCCTGAAAAGAAAGCTCCATCCAGGCCCCACCAGTATCCTAAAATAATGTAATCTGGCAAATGCAAGCTCATGCTTATATTTTTTATGCTTCCTTATGCACAGATAGATCTTATTTTAAAATATTATTACAAATATAACCAATTTCTCCCTTTCCCTCAATCTATAGAATCATCATTTTTCTCCTTTGCTTTATTTGGTTGTTTATCTACCAAGGTCACAAGTCTGTATCTTTGATCTCTTCTCTTTTGTCAAACCATTCTCTTCTCTGTACAAACAAAAACAAGCAAACAAACAAACCAATCAACTAGCTAAAAAGCCGGGATTGGGTTGGGCTGTTTACCCAGCATTATGAGGCTCTGCCCCAGCTGCAGAGCTGCCTGGCAGAACCCAGGGGCCTGGAAACAAAACCCCTCTCTCCTCCTCACCCCTCCTTCTCCTTCCCTGTGCTACTCTCGTAGGGGACGAAAAGTTTTCCCTGCCCAACTACAAGGGGGTGCTCCCATGCAGGCTTTTATTATACATACCTGTGATTTCTCTCTTCTCTAGTCCAGGCCTGGGGGCCTGACTTCATTGTCAAAGTTTGGATTCTTGCACCACTAGGAGCCAAGACAAAATTCTACTCCAGTTGCACCTGCACGGAAGGACACCACTGATCTTTTTCCAGCAGCTGGAGGACAGGCAAGTTGTATTTCAAGCTATGAATCTGAAATTAGAAATGAAAAGGTTTTAGGAATTCACATGTGTGATTTTTCAAAACACAGTTTGTGCTGAGTTTTAAATCGGATTTATGCTAAACCATGTTTAGGGACAAGACATGACATATTGATGTGCACACCCCAATCTCTGGGTGCTGACAATAGCTGGAGGCAGGAACCCCAACTTCCGAGCTCAGCAAATTGTGAGATTTTCTTCAGAGGAGAGAGATCCATTTGCCCACCTCAGGGACAGTGACTAACACACACCCAGTCCCAGGGGAGATCAAATCCTGAGCAAGATGGACAAAACAATGAGAAACAGAGTCGATGATAACAGCAAAATGTCACCGCCCCATTCACGCTGGCACCAACGGTATTTGCTTTTCTGTCCTCTATTTTCTCCTCCACCATCCCTGGGACTTTGCTCAGAAACTCATTCTGGAAGCTTCTGAACTCCTCTCTGCTCCCAGTCCTGCTGCCCTTCTTTGCTTGCCGCTCACCAGTTGCAAGTTGGTCCCACACTCTCTTTCTGGAAGTGTACTGGTTCTAACAGCGAGAGACTGCGCGCCTGGGCGCACCAGCAGGGGACGCTCCTTAGTCTGCATGAGCAGAGCAGGCAAGTCTGGCCACCTCTGCTTCCCCCCAACATAACCCCTATGCCTACACGCAGCTCCCCATGTTCAGAGAGGCACCCTGCGTTGTGCTGTTTTATACTATTGCTGTTTGGTAAGTATCCTCAAACTCAGCAACTTAAAACAACCATTTTACTTTGCTTATAATTTTGTGGTCAGGGATTTGGGAAGGTCTTGCCTGGGACTTTCTCATTTGGAGTCTCTGAAGTGGTTATGATCAGACATCTTGGGGGGCTTCAGTATGCTAAAGCAGCAGTGCCCAACCTTTTTGGCACCAGGGACTATTTTCATGGAAGACAATTTTTCCACGGTTGGGCAGTGCGGGAAGGCGGAGCTTATGCGGTGGTGCGAGTGATGGGGAGCGGCTGTAAATACAGATGAAGTTCGCTTGCCCACTTGCTACTAACTCACCTCTTGCCGTGCAGCCTCATTCCTGAGTTTCATGGAAAATAATTTTTCCATGGATGGTGGGGGCAGGAAGCTCAGGTGGTGATGGGTGACCCAGTTCCTAACAGGCCATGGACTGGTACCAGGCCACAGCCCAGGGGATGGGGACTGCAGCTCTAAAGGCTCATTGGGGCTGGACATCTGAGGTGGGGGTCAGTTGGCTGGCAGAGAGTGCTGGCTGCTGGCTAGGACCTCAGCTGCAGCCCAGGGCACCTGCACACCATGGGTGCCTGTCCATGAACTGGGCTTCTCACAGCACAGAGGATGGCTCCACCAGGCAGTGCCCACAGAGGTGTGCCCAAAAAGTGAATGTTCCCAGAGACCAAGGCCAGAGCTATAAGGCATCTTTCCTGGCCTTGGGAGCTGCTCAGCATCCCTTATACCACTGATGATTCAGTAAGGCCCACCAGACTCATAGGGAGGGAGCAGAGACCCCACCTCTCCTTGGAGGCGTGCCAGAGCACCGCACTGTCTTTCATCCACCATGGGACCAGAGGCCTGACCCAACCTACTGGGACTGAGGGAGCCAATCCAAATGGTTGTGCCAGGTACCAGGAGACCCTCCAGTAGCCAGGAGGGCGGAGGGAGGGTGTCCCTGCCTTCCAGAAGGACATGGCCCAGTGCAGTGGAACGAGGAGCTTTGGATCACACGGACATAAGCCCGAGACCTAGTTCTTCCAACTCTCTGCCTGTGTGACCTCAGACAAGTGATTCAATTCTCTGATGTCCTCTTTTCTTCATCTGTAAAAATGGGGATAATGCCATTCCTGCAGCATGTTTGGAGGAATAAATGGGATTAAGTGAGAAAATGTACAAAATAAAGCTTCCTGCAGATCCCTACCTGGCACATCGTTCTAGGTCAGTAATGTCATACTGACAAAGCAGAGAGCTGTCACCAAGCAGGACCATGGCAGGGTGGGGTGGGTATGCAACCGGCTGAAAGACAGAGCTCTGCCGCGTCCAGCCCCCCATGGCCTGGTGACTTGGACATCACTATCAGAGCAACCCTAGGCCTCCTCGCAGCTGGGCTGAGAAGCCCATCCTCATGGAGAGGCACCCGTGGTGTGCGGGTGTTCCCTTTCCCTCCTCCCTCCCTTGAGGGTGCCCACCCTCCAGGTTCAAGCTGGCCAGTTTGGGATTCCACTTGCTTCCCTTGGGAAGCCCCAGGTCAGCCCTTCCTCAGTCTTTTCCTGTGGCTTCCAAAGCAAGTTCCCCAAATTTGGCCAGTGCCAGCATCACACTCCTTGCTGGGGTGTTGCCGTTCACATGGGTTTGAAGATGGGGGGACTCTGGCCCTTTGGAGATGAGTCTGGATGTTGTCATCTCAATTTAATCTCCTGCCATTGGGAGCCTGAGAAGAAAGCCACCCCTCCAACACTAGTATTATTTTTCCCTGGGTGCAAGAACTCTTTCTGCTTCTTATCATGACATTATTTTCTTAAGAATTTGGTCCCCGGTTCCCCTGGGGATATTCCTCACTACCCAACCTGAGTGCCGTCCGTTCCAGTGAAATATGTTCTCTTTCCAGCTTTCTCCCTGATCGAAGACAGCCGGCTCCATTCACCCTGCTTCCCCAGGACTCAAAACAAGCTCTTGTTTCCAATCAGTCTTGTTTCCACCACCTTACGCCACATCCGTGTCCCCCTGAAGCGCCTCATTCTCAGTCGAGCCATAGTTTGAGAACAGCAAGTTGTCTGCAACCAACACAAACACATTGTGTTTATGTCACCTGGGGTCAGGCCCCCTTGGGACATTATTAAGTCTATCATCAGGGATTGGAGGCCCAGGACAGCCAAGACAGTCAGAGGGAATCTATGTCAACTTTGCCAAAACACAGTAACTACTTGTACTTGTGTCCCAGGCACATGTGAGATCCATTTTCTTTTTTAAAAATGGTCTGCAACTTACAACATTATTGAGGCCATCAGTTCTTTTGTTTCACTTGTTTCTTTTTCCATATATGGTCCTGAGGACAGAACATCTGTCAACAACTTTTCTACAGCCTAAATCCTTTCCTTAATCACGTCAAATCCTTTCAGGATATTAGCCTGCCTTTTGAGGGTTTTATTTTTTTGCTTTTCTTTTTGCAATTCATCGCTGTCCTTGAACTGGATTCTCAGTAGTGGCGTCGGGAGCTCTGCAGACCAGCACCTCTGCCGGCCCCATCCTCACCTCTGACCACACAGCGCGGGCCTGGGACCAAGTGAAGGCTCCAGCGGTGGTGTGGTCCTCCCTCTCGTGCATGAAGAGAGCACCCCATGGAAGAGGGGAGCACCCGTGGCTCACCTGCTTTTAGCACCTGCAGAGCCATATACAAAGATGTGGACACTAAAGCCTAGGGAGGTTGAGCGGCCTCTCCAGGGACACGTGGCTGCACGTGGCCACAGTGAGGTCTGTACAGTGTCCCACGGGAATTCCACGAGACAGCCTCAGTGCCTCTTCCTAGCCATCGCTGGGACAGCAGGTGGGCAGGGAGTGGCTGTGCTTCTCTAGAGTCACACGCTAAGTTTCCTTCTCAGCCTAACTTCCACAAGGTGCCCGGCCCAGCCCCTAAACAAAGCCCGGAGCAGCTTCCTTCATCTTCTATGACACTCAGAGCTCTGATGTCTTAAAGGGATCTGGGTGTCCCTGGTCCAGCAGAAGGTGTGGAACCTCTGTGAGACTCACAGAGGAACCCAGCCCTGGGCTTACATGCCTGAGCCTCCAGCCCCCCATCCTGCAGCCTTTCACAGGCACACAGGCAATCCGGGGCACTCCAGGGACTGCAGGGCTGCGGGGACATTGCTCACACCCCATAGCTCATCTGAGGGAAGAGCCACCAGGAAACACGAGTGGTGCAGAGTGACACCAGATGGAGACCTCCACGAGATCCGTGCCTGAGAGCTGATGGGAGGGTAACCATGGCCCTGAGACGGAGAAATAATCCCAGACCTGGCAGAAAAGTGAGTCCCCCCAGGCTGCCTCACTTGGGAACTTCTCTCTAGAGCCACAGCATAGAGATGACAGGGCGGGGGCCACAACCAACCAGCTGACCGGGGACCTTCCTCTTCACACCATCCCAAGAGACACAGAGCCTCGTTTTTCTGTTGAGTTATCACTTCAGGGAGCCAAGGCTCGCCTAGCTTCTAGGGGACCGTGAACTACTGGACAGTTGTGAAAGGGGTGACATGGTCACAGCCCAGCCCTGCGCTCCTGGCTTCAACCCAGAAGGCACAGGGGGTGTTTTGAGCGGCACTGACCTCCCTTCTCTGATAGGATTGTCATGCTTTTGTTGAGCAGAGTCTCCCCCCGGCTTTGCCTCAGCAAGCCCTTAAAATAGCAGGCAGTTGGGCTGGCCTGGCTGGAATTTCCTGGAGCCACCCAGCGGGGCACTCGCAGCCATCCACCCAGGCGCTGCCTGACCACGCTCTCTTCCTGCTTCCGATCCTCCCGCCCTGTGAATCGGGCAGAGGGCTTGGTGCTGAGCCTAACCAGGAGTGTTGGCCACCACTCCCTTCCCTGACCAGGCTGTCATGGGATGAAAAGGTCCTTTGCGGGTCCTGTGGCAGACAGGCTGCAAGCACATGGTGGGGGTGGGGGAGCAGTGCTGGGGGCCTGGGCGTGGTGGCGCCTGAGGTCACAGGTCCGGCAGCACTCTCTCCATTTGTGGGATGGTTTTCTTGTCTTTTCTTTTTTTTCTTTAATGTACTTTCTTACTTGTTGGGTATGATTCAGAAATTCTCTCAAAGTTATGCTTTTCCAGTGACCTCCCTGGCATTTGAATAAAGGCATGGCGATCACCACAGGAACTTCCCAGGGGACTGAGCTAACACAAGGATGGCCTGTCCTTGGCAGTGGGTGGGGGTTGGGGGGTGGTCTCACCTTGCCCGGCTCAGCAGCTCATGTTCTTAGGGCTCCATCTTACTCACACTTGGGTATACTGGTTCAACGAAAACAAAACAACCACCACAACAAAAATCAAACAGACAGACACAAAATAGACAGTGGTGCTAATCGAAGTGCCGACTCCTTACTGTACAGAAAAAAATGTGGTCCTCCAGAGGATCTGACACTGCAGTCTCTCCATCCCCCCTTTAGGCAGGGCAGGGAAGGTCAGAGAACAGCACAGGGCTCTCGGGCACTGATGTCTGTCGCCATTAGACTGAGGAAGATGTTCTAACTTGAAGACACTCCTGCTCCTAGCTGCAGGGGATCAAACCCTTGCCCCACGGCACCCTGTCCCCTTGATCTGTGCTCCACAGGCACCCCGAGTGCCCACCAGCCCTCAGGGGATGGTGGTGAGTAAGACAGACCCATCCAGGCCTGCAGGGAGGCCACTGTCTCCCCACACCCTTCGGGCTACAGAGCCACCTGCAGGCCTGGCCAACCTGTGTCCTCAAGCTGCTTTTATTCTTGCCTTCGCCAACCTGTTAGGTGCTGAGTTATTGTTTATAAGTCTAATTCCGGAAACGATTTGCTTCAGGATCTTGGGGGAACTTCACTTTGCCTGTAGAAAAAGTTCATTTCCTTTGGTTAACATAGTTTGATCATATGGAGTGCTTCACTGTCTTATCATTTGACAATGCAAAGACATCCTTCCATAGTGTCAGGCACTAACACGTGGGCTCCTGAAAAGAAAGCAGCACCGACCCGCCCCCATCTTTCTGTCTGTCTCTCTCTCTCTCTCTCTGTCTCTGTCTCCCTCTCTTAACTGCTTTATGATGAAAATACAATCCACCCTCTAACGTGTACAATTCCATGGTTTTTCTATGCTCACAGATACATCTGGCCCGTCTCTTATCACCTTCCTGCCCACCCTGACTTCTCCCCACTTCCCGTTCCCAGCCCAGGTAAACTCAGAACCTGGCACCATGTCCTCCCTTGTGGTTCTGGCAGGAAATCACTACACAAAGAATTAGGAGACCGAACTCTACCACCAACTGCCTACATGACGCTTAATCATTTTTTGCTTCAGTTTCTGCTATCAAAACTGGCTCAAGTAAAATCAAATGGGTTGGAGAATATGAAGGACCTTTGAGGTAGGGTAAACTTTCTGCAGACATAAGGTTCGGTCACTTAATACGGTGATGACAACGGATTGACAGCCACCTTCCAGGTAAAAGGAGACAGTGATTCAGGGCAGAAGCCACAGCCACATGTGGCTACGGAGCACTTGAAATGAGTCTGGCTGGAATCCAGATGTGCTGTGTGTGTAAAATACATGCCAGGTTTCCAAGACTCAGTATGCAAAAAAAAGAAAAAAAATGAAAATATCTCATTGATACTTGTTTTATATTGATTAAAAGTTGAAATGCTAATGCTTTTGATATAGTAGCTTAAGCAAAATTTATCATTAAAATTAATGTCACATTTTCCCCCTTTTATATGTGGACATTGGAAAAATTAAAATTATATATGTGGCTGGAGTCACGTTCCTATTGGGTGGCCCTGCCCTAGGGAAATCATTTTAAACGTGGGACCAGAGAATGAAACCAGCTCTTCCCTCTGTCGTCTTCTTTCTTTCGTGTCTCCGTAGAAGTGGCTTCTTTGGCAAAGTGTTTGGAAAGGGGAAGGAGGGTGACATTCCAGCATGTGTCTGGTGTAGGGGACCCTGGAGGGCAGAGCCCACACATTGTCACAGATGCCACATGTTGGCCAAAGCTGCACATTCTCCAGAGCATGCTGAGATCCTGAGGCAGGCAGGGAGTGTGTCCCCAGGTCCTGCAGTGTACACCCTGCTCCTGAGTTCTTCCCAGTGGAGGCTGCGCTGGCCAGAGCAGATCTGACCTGAGCCCCACATCCCTTCCTTTGCTTCCTCTCCTGTGAGTAGGAACCATGAATGAGTTCTGCTGGCCTTTGGCAGTGGATTGTCACCTAGGTCCCTGCCACTGATTTGGGTCTGCTTGGGCCTGGCCCTCAGCTGGTTGGTCACTGACAGGCCTGGGAGCTCAGCGCAGCCAGTTGAAACCAGGTGGGAAGCTATGATCTGAGGCTTATTTCCTCTTTTGTCTCCCAGACAGGAAGACACCTGATGGGGCAAGAGGAGGAGAGTGTGATGCGGCACGAAGGGCAAGGACTTGTAATTTTCTCTTGTTTCTATTCCAACCGGGCCAGCCCTTCTGGGAGTCCTGTTTCCATGAGAAAGGATCAGGGACAAGACTCCGGAGCCTGAGAAAAGGGCTGTTCAAACAACTCATGGGACACCTCATTCTTGGAGCAGAGCTGCAGGCCTAGCAGAGTCTGAGGCACTTAGGAAAGTCTTCAGCAGGAATTTAAGAGGAATAGCTAAAGCAAAGCTCAGTCCTGTGAATGGAGCCCACAGTCCTGATGGTTGCTTGGTGTTCATTCCCTCGCCTTGACGCCAAGAAGTATGTGGAAGGAACCAATATTTCTTGAGCTTGCACATAGCATCGTCTCATTTACTCCTTACAATGAGCTATGTGACACCGATGGGGCTGAACCCCTTGTCCATCCCCTCCCCCCATTTTTCCTACATGTATAGATTGAAGGTAGCTGTCAGTTGCAGAGATAGTTTGGGGGTCCCGCCTAACCTGTCCTGCATGAATGGTTTGCCACCTTTTCTTACAGCACGGGGGACGCTGGTCATCTGTTCCCACCTTTGGACTCTCATGGGTCTCCACTTGATATCCTGCCTCAGAGGAAGGAACACCAGGGAAAGGACCCAGCTCCATGCTAGGATGAGGGGATTTTCAGAGGATCTAGACCCCAGCCTGACCCTGCCTAGCTTTGTGACTCTGGGAAAATCACTTACCCTTGTTAACCTTGAGTTTCCTCATTTGCAAAATGGTTGTTAGGAACCGTGATTGAAATAATAAACTTATGGGCACTTTGGAAACTCAGGCACGTTATGTAAATGTAAGCTTTGTTATGCATGGTCAAGTTTTTATGAACTGCTAAGGGGAAATTGGCAGAACACCCCTTACTTGTTCTCAGCCAGCTTAAGGAGCCAGGACAACTCACTGCTTTATGAGAAACCACCCTCCTCCTTCAAATGGGCTTGAATTTTTCTAACATTTGGACTCATTTGGTTGAGTGATTAAATCAGCAGATCAAATTGCCCCTGGAATATAAGATTCCTGCATCCCTCTGAAGTCACGTGTTGGAGCCACAAAAAGAAATGTGGGCTCTGGCTTCCCTGATCGCCCATGGTGATGATTGTGTTTTCACATTCGAGGGATTTGAGGAAGCTAAGGGAATTTTTGTTTTTATTGCTTGTGTGTAATCTAGTCACAAGGGGCAGGCATCTGGGTCTGTCCAAATTACGAATCGGGTTATATCAGTTAAAGCCGTTGAGCAAACAATGACCTAGCTCAGAAAACCATTCTACCCAGAGGTCTTGGGAGGAGCAACGTCATTGCATCCTTCAGCAGAAAAGTTGGAAAACAGCAACAGTCATCAGAGCTGTTCACCAACAAAGGTGGGTGCTGACTGGCATGTGAGCAGTGAGCCCAGGAGCACATGGCCAGGCGGGAAGTAGGCGGAGCTCTCAATGCCTGGCACTGCCTTTTCTGCCCATCCTGACAGAGGAGCAGAGAGGTGGAGGGGACAGAGATGCAGGAGCCTCTGGCCACCTCTGCTGAGTTCACTTCACAGCCAGAGCCAAGCTGGCGCTGGTGCCTGGGTGGCTCCCAGCCCCCTGGGCTCAGTCATCCAAGCCCATAAACTTCTGAGGTTTAGGGGTGGGTGAGATTTCTCTCTCTTCCAGGGCTTCCTGTCTCTCTTTCCACTCTGAGACAGAGCTAATTTTGTTTGGTGGCTTTAAGAAGAATTGGAAAAAAGTTCAAACTGAAATTAGACTTCAAGGAATTTTTAGAGATGAAGGCCCCCACTAGGAGGCCTGTGCTCCGGCTCCTCCTCTGGCTGCAGTGGTACCTGAGAGCCTGGATCATCCCATGAACAGAAGCAAAGTGCAAACCAGGGCAGAGAGCAAATAGGACTGCCCCGGCCACTGCCCCCTTTGGAAT
This sequence comes from Indri indri, assembly GCA_004363605.1. Taxonomy (NCBI): domain Eukaryota; kingdom Metazoa; phylum Chordata; class Mammalia; order Primates; family Indriidae; genus Indri; species Indri indri. The sequence continues at coordinate 4,539 of RJWJ010005034.1, read as the reverse complement.
TCCCAGTTCACTAGGGTCACCTTTAATATAGCTGGCAAATTTTTAAGTTGTCTCCTTTGGAAAACAAATGTAGGAAGAAATGGGAATCCAATATTTAGTGCCCAGGAGAGTGGCTTTTAATAGTCACTGGAGCCAGTCACAGATACTCAGGATTTCTTTCTGGGCACATATATTGGGGTGGAACTTGAGCACCCTCTTGGAATTAGAGACCGTCATGTGACTTGCTTTGGCCAATGAAATGTGAGCAGAACATCACGCGTCACTCGGGCCAGCAGCCTTAAGTGCTGGCGTGTGACTAGCTGTGCCCCTTTCCCCATCTCTGTGTTGTGGCAGCATCTGTTGGAAAGAAGCCACTGCCATTCTAGGGGATGAAACCTCTGTCATCTCAGATCCATAAGTCCCTGTGATGCACGGAAACCCTCACCTCGTGCCGACCTGTGGTGGATGCACAAAGTGAACAAGAAACAAGTCTTTGCTCTTTGAAGCCCTGAGACCTTGAGGTTGTCCTTGCAGCACAGTCCTCACTGAGACAATGAAATACCAAGTACAATACGGTGGGTCCTTCTTGTCACCTGTGGCTCCTCCAGGGGAACTAGCGAGTGACTGGCGCCATCTGAGCACGGCTGTGGGGTTGCCTCCACTCGGGCCCAGCTTTTATTCTCTGCTATGGGGATAGTTTTTTGTGGCCAAGAATGATGTGAATTGAATATTAATTTCCCTAGTTCTGGCCCTTTTTACTGACTATCTATGAGTTTTCTGTCTCTTAGTCAAATGACAGTCCTCACCGGGTGATTTCCGAGGAGGCTTTGCTGTCCTCCCGTGAGTTCACAGATGCTTTCTACACCACTCCGCCCCTTGACACCGGTGTCTCCATGCACTCGCCGGGTGCAGTGGCTTCTCTTTGCTGAAAACATTGCTTCCTCTGGCCAGCAGCCTTTGATTCCTGCCTCATGTTGTCCGAAAGCCTTGTGAAATAATTAACGCTAATTGCCTTTCAACAAGAAAGGTAACCTCTAGCGCCTTCTAACACCTTTCCCTGCATCTCTCACGGGAGCACAGAACAGAGACGCCCAGGAGAACTCCGAGGACTAGCTTCAAGATTTAATTCCACCCAGCAAGGTCTCAGGCTACAAAATCGATGTACAAAAACGAATTGTATTTCTATAAACTTGCAATGGACAACCTAAAAATGAAATTAAGAAAATAATTTTATTTATACTACTATCAAAATGAATAAAATATTTGGGAATAAATTTCATAAAAGAAGTGCAAAATGTGTTCTGTCAAAGGAGGATTGAGAATGTTAACGCTACGACGAGTCTTAACTCACCTCTTGCTCCTGAATGCCTTCTTAAAATAAGAAACCTCATTTTTTTAATGAGGGAATTTGTGTGTCTTAATTAATGATGCTTCTCCTGTCAATACACTGGAAGTCGATAGACAAATACTATCAAAACAGTTCCTATATTGTTGGGGAGAGAGGATGGAACAGGAGACAATTTACTCAAAAGATTCTTAGGATTTGTAAGTAATAAAAATTACCAGGTTATCTGGGGATTCCGCAAAGTTACACCAAAACCACTATTGTAATAACCTAGCTTAGTTATTACTCTTGGCTTAGTCCTTAACTGCAAAACTCAGATCCCATTTCTGGACAGTGCTCAACTCTTAGCTGCTGGGTGAGTAAGCTGTCTCAGCTCAGAGCTGCTTTCCTTCTCTGGAAGATTGTCATTGGCTCGTGGAAGTACCTTTCCCAGGAGATTACAGCCCATGCCCCCCAATAACCTTAGTCAGCGACTGGCTCAGGGTACAAAAGGCCAGCCCCTTGCCCCAGGGTGAGGCTGTGGTACACTGTGTTCCAAAGTTTCCCAGGGGACCAGGCTGAAGCCAGGCTCTAGGTCTGATCCATTCTCACCCCACCCCTAGCCTGCCCCTCCTCCTTCCATCATTGCCCTTCTTCTGAGAGCCCTTGCCCAAAGTCACTCAAACATGAATCCCCACCTGACAGAAACATCAAGGACCATCTGACCTGAGGGTTGATGCGATTTTCCTGGCCCTGCAGCTTCCCGTCAGCTTGTGTCCTCTGCACGCTGTGTTAACTCCCATAAGAAGCTCACGTTTCATGTCTACTCACCTTGGGAGCAAAGGGAAGCGCCAGCGTAAATCACTCACAGAGGATTACTTGGCAAGCTCAATCAGTTGATAAATGTTCTAAGTGCCAGCGCACCAGGCACCAGGGAAATGCCAGGTTCAGCGGTGGCACTTGGTTGGGCATCCTATTCAAACCTGGGGGTGTGCCTGAGCTTCTGCAGCTAATTAGACGTCAATCCACCAATGCATATGCACACAGGCACACAGGCACACACACATCATTCGCATGCACACGCACGTACATATGCTCCCCTCCAGCTGGGAAGGGAGTGCTGCTCACTTTTCACGCCTGTTCAGAGCCATTTGCCACTGCCCTGTGTGCTGGGTAAGAGGAGCAACAGGGAATGCACCACTTTTGTTAAAACCTTCTTCCCAAGTGGACCCAGAGGAGCAAGGCTGTGGTGAGGGCTTCCATGTGCTCAGAGACCTGCTGTGGCTCCCCTAAGTGGGACCATGAAGGGAGAGGGACTCAGGTTGCCCCAGTCCCCTGCCGGCCTTCACCTGTGAATGACAGGACCCCCCCTCTGTCATGGGTGTATAGGCTGTGTGCTCCCTAGCTGGGCCTCACTCCACTCCTCCGAGCACACTCCAGGAGCCTGCAGGATTTCCCACCACCCCGGTGCCGCACATGGTCTAGCGTACTGACTGCACTCAGGCAGGGGCTTGCTTTATTTGCCTTTGTGTAATCAAAAGCCCTTGAGACTCTTGCTAGCGTGTAACAGAGAAGAAAACGTTCCCAGTAAATACGAAGGCAACAGGGGATGGCATTCATTTCCTTACCGTTTTTAAAACATCAATGTTAAAACAGGTGGAAAGGCCCCAAATCTATGTTTATCTGTGTATACACACATAGACATGGATGCAGACATGTGCACAGAGTATTATGTCTACTCATTTGTCTGTCTGTCTACCCATCATCTATCAGGAGGTTTCAGTGGTTAAGAGGAAACACATGCAGGCAGGTAGACTCCAGCTCAAATCCAGACTCCAGCGCTGACCAGCGGTGGAACCAGCCACCTCTGGGGTGGGCCCATTGCTCTGCCTCTCTGTCCGCAGTCACCTCATGTGTATAACTGGCTCTTGTTTCATGGCGCTGTTGAAGTCATTGGAGGAAGCCTGTCATTTGGTTTCTTTTCACAGTGTCTGGCACACAATGGGTCCTCCAGAGCCGTAGCTACTCCTGATGTTACTGCTTGTGTCTGGGTACACACTCACACATCGCATTGACAGGCAGGCCATCCCCAGGCTGCCAGACACCCTTCTGATGCTCAGCCACTGTCATGCACATTGGCTCGCGGGTGGTTGTGCTCCCCACAGCCATCATCTGTGTCTCTCAGTTGGAGCTGTCCTCAGGCTGTCGGAGAGCGGCTCTAGGCTGTGGCCTGCCTGGGCCCTGAGCTCCTGGCAGGGTGGAGCCACTGCCCCACTGTGGAGCCTTGACCTGCTCTTCCTTGCTCCTCCGGCCCCGTTCTCCTGTCCCACGTAACCAAACACTTTCCCCCAAATCCCCCGGGCCCTGCTTCCGAGGGACATCCTAGGACAGCAGGCACACCCCTGGGGACAGGTCAGTGCTCAGAGTCACACAAAAAGGGCAGAACACCTTTCACAAAATGACTGCTGGCCCTGCAGCCCAAGCACTGGCCTGAACCGAAGGCTCCTGTCGAGTCTAGGTATTCCCCGATTGGCAGTGTCTGGGAAACGCTTTCCCCCCTCTACGTGAGCAGCTTTCTCCAGGAGAATTAGGCTAATACTCAAGACAAAATTTCCTAGTATTTTGAAAATAAATGGTATTGAGGAGGAAAAAGCATTCCAAGCAATATTCTCACATTCAGACTTGAAGTCATTATCATTCTTTTTTAAAACTATTAAAGATCCATTTTGCAGGCATTTCTGAACAGAACATTCTAGAATAAGCATTTTGAACCAAGGTGTTTGCCCTTTCCCGGAAATCATCCAAGGTGGAGGAGCAGGTAGCTTACACTGTAGAGCAGCTGCGACTCCATTCCCACCCCTTCCTGGCGCACCTTCCAGGGCCGTGGCAGCTAGAAGCTGACGCTGTATTCCCGGCATCCCCTGGAATGCAGGCTCCCATGTGAGCCACTACAGCCTACAGCAACGTGAGGTGGAGACCCTGTGCACAGCGATGGGGTAGCTGTGCTGGAGCTTCGCGTGTCCAGACCCTAACATCGTGGGTACTGAGTAGCAGGTAGCAGCACCTCTGCTGAGATTGGTGGGAGGTTTCCTTGCATCTCCGGATACCCTGTTAATGGCTGAGTAGCATCTGCACCTAAATACCTGACTTCCCAGAGGTCTGTGAGCATCCTGATACCCTTTACTGAATCCCTTTCTGCTCAAACTCACTGGAGCGTCTATACACTGTTGTCTGCA
>RJWJ010005033.1:0-71316 GCA_004363605.1 Indri indri | reverse complement strand
TTCACTCCTGATGGGACATGCTCAATATTGCCCTTGGTAGCCATTTGCTGCTTTCTCTGCTCCTGTTTGCTGGCCTTGGTTGTCAATCATCCCCTTAAGCACAGTTCCTAAATGTTGGGAATTCACTGTTAATTGTCTTGCATCGCTTGGCTACTGCTGGAACACAACACCCCAGTGCAAAACAGTCCAACTTCATCCCGGCTCTTCTCTTCTCAAGGATACAAAACTGCCCTGTAATATCTTAGTTATTTCTCTTCCAGGCTCCTGCCTCCATCGCACCAGCAGATGACTGAAGAGAATTTCCAAACTTTTGCTTTTGTTTCACATTCTTCAAACCACATCAACTCCTGCTTTTTTTGGCTTAACATTTTGCACAGCTTCAAAAATGCATTTTGTCTATTCAAGTGAAATAAATGAGAACTGCTGCAGGGCAGCCATGCCGTTCAGCAGGTTTTAGGCTCTGCTAGAACCTATTCAGGAAGCAAACTTCCCGGATACATGTTCAAACACCCTGCTGGAATTAATGCAAAAGTAGTAGCAAGAATTGTATAATCTTCTATGTATTCATTTGTTAAAGCAACTTTTGCCTCAAAATATTAAGGGGTCAAATAAATATTAGGGAGTTACAGACACCGTCACGGCTATGATGAAGCAAAGTTTACTTTGTAGAACAGTAACCCACGCTGCTGATCCGAAGAGAAAGGGAGACAGAGGAAGCGAGACTGAGAGCAGGTAACTGTAAAGAATCAATTATATTTTACTTAGCAAATTTCTTTGAAATCCATGTATATTATCTGAGTTTGAGTTACTGAGCATTTTGGATATTTGTTCTATGTGGTAAGCAAAATTAGCTGATTTAATACTGTCACAAAATCCTCTAATAATCTGACTGAAAAGATCATAATTAAGAGGAAACTGATAAAAAATTTACCTTTTGTTATAAGCTTAAAGAATGCACGACACTTAAGATGTTGCTATATTTTACGGCAAACCAATTAAGGAATGATTAAGAATAATTAATCTTACTCCTGAATTTCTGCATTAGGATATATGGGGCATTATATGTCATATTTCTATTAATGTGTGGCAGACAATAAACACTGAGCTATAGACTGCATATTTCAAATTAGTCTGCTGGACATGGAATAAATATCAAGCAAATACTCTGCCTTCGTTCTGTCTTTTCCACTCCTTTTCTGAGAATTGGTCAAAGAGGTTCTGGGGAATTCTTGAAAGGGCTATTGCTGTAACTAATTCATACTGAATCATCACAATAGAGAAAAGGCTTGGTTTTTTCCCCAATCCAAATAATAACATACACCTCAGCAACTGGTATAAAGACAAATCATCTAATTCAATTTACATTTAAAATTGTTATATATTTCCATAATGTTTATTTGGACTGACACATTTTAATTAGAATAGTCACGTTAGCATTGACTATCAAACAAGTTATAGAGTACATCATTCACACACCTGAATAAAAATGACAGGGAATATTAATATGCTGACCACACAGCACTCTAGATAATTGGTTTTTTCTATCGCTACGTTTTATTGCCAGTGGCCACAGTGTGGATTTTTGGAGAGACATCTACATACTTAAAGGAGAGGGGAAAAGTACGAGTATAGAGCTCATGATCTTTAAAAATGAAATGTAAAAGAACTTTGAAGTCGAGAATTAACACCGAAATGCTATAAGGAAAAGACTTACATACAAAATGAATATGAAACTTCCTATGAACAATTTTCTTCTTCTCTCTAATTTCCTGCACATTTTAATGCATGCATTTGCATGTATACCCACATATACAAACATGTAAAAAATAGTAATGCCACGGAACTAACTGCTGCCAGCTGGATGTGCATTTGAGATTCAGATAAAGAAGAACATTATGGCTACCAAAATTCAGCTTACCATTCTTAAAGTACAAAATAGTCCCCCTTTCAGTTTTACCTTTTCCGCCTCATCTATCACCAAAGTCACTTAAACAAAAATCGTATCAGAGCACTAACTTTTTTCTACACCAATTTTTCTATCTCAGAGAAAACAAAATTTCAGATTGTAAATTCGTTTTAAATTGTCTTTCTATTTTTTACAAGAAATTTCAAAATGTAAAGAGAGTCTTAGAAAAGTTATGATTGGTGATTGGTTACCAGAACACTTCTTGGTTAACTTCATTGTTACATCCATTAGTCTGGGTTGACGGAGTTGGAATTAATAAATGATTTCCTGCTGGTAGTATGAGCCGATGGCCAACCATACAGAGCTGGGGATTAGGATAGCTGTGGCTTTGATGTTATAGATATGACTAAGAGTAAGTTAAGTATGGTCTTTAGTGCAGTTTCCTCATATCTGTAAAATGAGAGGATTATGCTATATATTCTCTAAAATGTACTTCTAGAAGTCTACCTGATTTTCTGTTTTAAAAAAAGACTTTAAAAAAACTTTTAGCCACATGTATAGAATCCTGGCTTGCTTTGTTTAATTAATATCTAGATTACTCATAATCAATAAATTACTTAAATTTCTAGGGCCATTAGTAATTGGCCATTCTATAGCATTTACATTTTGGATGGAATACAGGAAACTATAAGTAATGCCCTAAAAATAAAATATGTCAAAGTGTGTAAATTACTACTGTCACTCATTATTTTTTAGGAAAAAAAACGTATTCTAAAAGTTTCCTCTCTTTAGAAAGCTACTGCATTCTATTAATATAGTCCATAAAATCATTTTACAATATACATATGATTTGAAACAAAATATTTAAATTTGACATAAAATAAAATTAAACCAAATTTACTTTTGTTTATTTCTACTCATTGCACCAAGAACTCTCCAGAAATTGATCATTCTGAGCCAAGTGACAGTCATGCCCCAATATGACATATACTCCAGTGAGAGTGAAAATTAGTGAATTGACATAATTCTTGTTGAACCATATTTTCATTGCTGTTTACAAACAAGTTCTTCTTGCTAATAGAACAGCTTGGCAGTTCTCAGAAACCCAGACCATCTGAGGTAAAATTCAATAAGTAAGTTAAAAATACCAAATGGTAACCAGGCCTTGGGGAAGCTATAGAATTGAAACACAACTTTTTTTTTTTTTGACAGTTTGTAGTGTAGCTCTGGTGGTCTGTTTCAAAATCTGTCAAAAAGATGATAACTGGACTTAGGAGTTTAGTTTGATTCATAAACCAAATAATCAGACAGCCTGTCTGGCCTTACTGCCTTTGGCTATTTAGAAAAAAAAGAAAAAGAAACTTGAGTTTTGAAAGAGCAAAAACATTAAAAAAAAAAAACAAAAAAACCTGAGTTTTGAAAGAGCAAAAACATTAAAATCATCAAATTGCTGCTATGTACTGGCAGAAACACTTTCTGCGTTGCCTCATGTGAACACCTAGTCAGGGCAACCAGATAATGAAGGCGTCTTCACTGAAGTCAATAGGACTCGACAGCAAGCACATCCCCAAAGAAAGGCTGTTTAACAATTATGTCATCTAAAGTGATGGGGGATCATCAACCTCCATTTGTTTCAATGGTGATTTTACTTTCACTTTCTCAACATCAATAAAGCAGTTGCCCCAACATTTATTATATCGGATACTCAAGTAAAACTAAGGAAATTGACACAAGGGTTTCATTGCTTTTTGCATTCCATCAGGTCGCTGTTAGAGATCAACAAACAAAAAGGGAAAATCGAAAAATACAATAATATTGTACTTAGGATTGTTCGTGACTGGACACTCATTCAACAGTATAATTCATAATTGTATGAATCATAGAGTCATTAGCCCCCAGGGTTTGAGGATACCTCAAAAGTTACCTATTTTTCAATTTTGCTATTTTTATTTCTTATAATATTCACATACAGAATATGTTAAATTTAGCCATTAAACCAATAAGATTTTAACTATTTTAATGATTACTTGGGAAAAATAACACCGACAATAATAGGTAATATTTATTACATGCCTTCTGTTTGTCACACACTGTACTGAGTACTTTATGTGAATTTTTCATTTGACACTTAAAACCCTGATACGAAGTAGGTAGTATTAATATCTATATTTTACAACAAGGAGATTGAGACTTAAAGAGGCTTCATGACTTCTCCAGAGCACAAAGGCAGTAAATGGCATTCATAGGTGACTCTGAATCATGGCCTACCTGGATTTATACAGAAATCTTTTAGAAGGTGTTTGATTTTATTACCTACAGATATATTTGTAAGTCTCTTACCTGATGTTACATAAGGGATTTCAGATGGCCAGCCCATTGGGAAAAAACTCACTGCTGGCCCAGTCTAAAATTTATGTCAATTTAATTCAATAATGCAAATAAATTACCAAAGAACTCACCTGCCTCCCATTGTGTTATCATTCATCAAATCCACCACCATTATTCTGAAGATACATGACACCAAAAGGCTAAATTACAGCAGAATAAGCAAGGCTGCGACAAATCTTAGTTGAAGGGATTAGCAGGTGAAAATAATCCAGGAAAAGCAGTCCCGCTATGGGGCTTTGTGTGAGGGGAAAAAGGAGGATTGCTGAAAGAGTGTTTAGGATTGACACTACTTATATCTCCAATCTCTAAATTTTTAAATTACGATTTGTATATTGAGCAAATAAATACATTTTAAAAAACATCATTTGTACAATGCTTACAAGACATAAAAATTATAGTTGTCTCAGAATTCAGACAACTAAGCTTAATGCTGAAAATATCAGAACTGGGTTAAGGGGAAGACCAGTATAGAAATTGATCGATATTCTCTAAGCAATCAAACAGCAGAAATGTAAGAGGATGAAAAATTGCATTTCCTAGAACTCTGTTCATGGAAAGTTCTGTGAATAGTTTGAAGATGGAATGCTTAAAGTGAGCTTTTGCTCCCACTCCCCAATCCCACCTGTCATTATCAACTCATCTTCCAAGGAAATTATCATCTTCTGCTAAGTGGAAAATTCAAGTTTGGAGCTTGGAGTTTGGGGATGTCCTCAAGACAATATAGTATTGCCATGTACACCTCTTTCTTTTCCTTTTTACCCCCTTATAGATTTCGTCATCTTCCCTATCAAAAATGCTGAATAATAGTTTGACAATATTTGTTTGAGGAGGTATCGGATTATGAGCCTTCTTAGGATGACTGTGCATCTTAGTTCAATCCTGATTATTGCAGACTGGAGAAGACAAAGAGTATGCCATTTTTGTTTTTTGTTGTTGTTATTTTTAGAAACAATGTCTTGCTCTGTTGCCCAAGCTAGAGTTCAGTGGCACCATGACAGCTCCGTGTGATTTTGGACTCCTGGGCTCAACCGATCCTCCTGCCTTGGCGTCTCAAAGCACTGGGATTGCAGGTGTGAACTACTGTGTCTGGCCCGTGCCACTGTTTTAAATAATTATTTATATTATAATAAAATGAAGAAAACCATGAAATCCAAACTGCTGGTAAGAAACCAGCAAGAAAAGCTTACAACACATTTCTCCTCTATTTTGTTTTATCATTTCTATCTATTTGGATAAACATTCCCTAAATAAACCATTCTGACTCTACCAGACTAAATCTAGAAAAAGTTTCTCATTCACTTGTAGTGGCCTAATATCTGAGAGAAAACTGATTACTATTCATATATGACTAGTTCTAATTTTTTCTGGATAATGGTGGGGATATTTATATAGTCTGGGGAATAAATTATATTTATATTTGTGCTGTGAACTATAAAGAAGATCAAGTTTAATTTATATATTTACAGTGTCAAGTAGTTAAAACATAAATCCCTAAGTAATAATTTGACTATTTTCAAGAACCATTATAGTCACTTGGAAGAATGTTGGTGATACAACACAAAATGTAAATGTAGGATGTCCAAGTTAAGAAAGAAAGGTTTTTCCAGATGGCACCAGTAATAGAAGATGTTTTCATCCTGTCAAGTGGCAAGGAGTACTATGACATCCTGCCACTGAAACAGTACCAAAAAAAGGGCTTTACTTAGCATTCCTAATCATCTACAATAGGCACATTGAAATTTTTGAACTTCTCAGATGCGTATAGTAGCAAATAGAAATCGAAATAGAGCTTTACGAACACTGTACAAGCAGTATTTTTACAAACAGTTATAAGACAAATGTTTTACTTAAAAAAATGCCTTTAAATATTTGCAAACATGGAAAATAATCCTGTGCAAATTTATTTTACTGGTATTGTGAAGTGGTGAGGCAGGTAGAAATCAGTCAGTAGATTATTGAGGGCTGAATAACAGAATATGCCAGCCTAGCCCAGAATCAGAACAGAGACATTCTCCAGAGCCACGACTGACTGAAGGTTTTTATCGATTTTCGTTAGAAAGATTTAGCAGTTAACATCAGAGCTCTAGATCAATTCCACAGTTCTTATATCTATGTGTGTGTTGCATGTATAAAATTATTTCCTATATTTATATTCAGATTGACTTATTAAAGTATTGAGAGTGTTATGTGTTACAATTACATTTTTAATTAAGGAACTGAGTTAAAGAACACCTTTACAAATAAGTAAGAGAATATTTAGATATTTAAAGAGATTATTTAAAATAAATTTAGGAACAGGAAAATGATTTTTAATACACTATTAAGTCAAAAAAGAATTAGTTCTAACTTATATGCGTGACAAAGCAGAAAATGTTAAATATGTCTAATTAAAATATTTAAAGATATTATGATATTGCTGGTTTTCGAATGGTGTCAAAATTTTCATTTCTGTGAGGATCTGGTTTGGATATTATGTTCTTATGAACTAGTGGACCAAACAGTTGTTTCAGTCCCTATTCTACACACCACACAGACTTATGAACATGTGCTATCACATACACATATGCCTACCGTGAAATTCCTTTCATCCATTAATCTACATTTATACTCCATTGAGTAATCAATTCATCTTTTTTAAAAAATCTACCTCCTACATTTCTTTAGTTCTATTCAGCTCAATCTTGTCCATTTCTAAGACTGTCCTTAATGAGACTGTCCAGAATGAGAAGCCGGGTCAATAGCAATATCTGCAGAATAGTGACAGATGAGATTTGTTTCATTTCAGTGTACTTAGTTTTTGATTTAGAAAATTACAGCAAGAACATAAAGTTTTGTTACACTTAAATATAATGTGCTTTCTTTGTTATTGTTACAGAAAAAGTTGGCATTGATAGTGATTGCAAGCCAAATTATAAGATTCTTCTTTTCCTTTTCTCCTCTGTTCTGCTCGTGCATTTCTGCATTCCATTTTCAATGGCATTGTAAATTTGTACTTGCCAAAAACAGAGACGATAATTTAATTTAGAGATTGTTTTTATTAAACTCAGTGAGGTATTATGTTGGTTTCAAGGGATATTGTCACAAATAAAAAGCATTGATTCTAAATGACTAGATAGGTATAATTGGTTGGTTAGTGCAAATAAAAACTTCTTAAAATTGAATTGCTTTTAGGACTACTAGGACTACCTGCATTCATATAACAACATTAAGTAATTTTTGGTACTTTTTGGAAATTCACCTCATTCCACTCTACTCCAACATCCACATTTTATTAAATTAATCCAAGAAATTTCTACAAGAAAAATATACTGCCTTTACTAACTCTCCAGTCTTTATTTTTCTTGTTCCCAATTTTTCTCATCATACACATTTGCATGTGCATGCAATATACATACACACCACACAGACTTATGAACACGTGCTATCACATACACATATGCCTACTGTGAAATTCCTTTCATCCATTAATCCACATTTATACTCCATTGAGTAATCGATTCATCTTTTTAAAAAAATCTACCTCCTCCATTTCTTAGTTCTATTCAGCTCAATCTTGTCCATTTCTAAGACTGTCCTTAACCAAACTCTTACCACCATTTTTCCTTCTATCCAGCATACTGTTGTCAATCACTCCTGACTTCCCTGAAATTACGTAATTGGTTTTCCCATCTTTTATTCCTTAGTGTTAATTTGCAGTTCCCCTGACTGTACACTTCCTGTTAGTACTTCAGCCTTTGCTTCTTCAGCGCTCCCTGATCCTCACGATCAGGAGAACACACCCCACTCTGCACTCCCACTTTCAGACCTTTGGCTGCACCATATCTAAAGGCCTTAACTCTGTTAGTGTTTATGTTGTCTGTTTAACACTTATCCTCCGCCAGGCGTGGTGGCTCACTCCTGTAAGGAGGCCAAGGCAGGAGGATTGTTTGAGCTCAGGAGTTTGAGACCAGCCTGAGCAAGAGCAAGACCCCATCTCCACTAAAAGTAGGACAATTAAAAATATGTAGAAAAAATTAACCGGGCATGGTGGCACATGCCTGTAGTCCCAGCTACTCAGGAGGCTGAGGTAGAAGGATAGCTTGAGCCCAGGAGTTTGAGGTTGCTGTGAGCTATGATGATGCCACTGCACTCTAGCCCGGGCAACAGAGAGAGACTCTGTCTCAAAACAAAAACAAAACACTTATCCTCAAAGCCACTTACTCTTAATCCTTAGGTGAGTTTATTTGGAGACTTCAGAACAGGACTTTTTCCCTCTATTCCCTCTCACTAATCTCTTTGATTTTAATATCTATGTTAATGCCTCTAATAATAATGGCTTCCCCATTTTTCCTAATATTTATATTCCAGTAAATTGTCTTAACTACTTTAATCATCCATCAGCAAAAATATAACTGAGATCTTACTATCATTCAGAATGGTTCATTTCCAACATCTTTTACCAGGTACCTTTACATTTCCCATATAATTACTTCTCCATAAATAAGTTTTCATCTCTCTTTTGATCATTGGTTTCTTGGCTCCAATAAAAATATTTTTATAAATGTATAAGTGAGCTCTTATATTTTTAATTCTTAATTTGTAATTCTTTCAGTCTCCTTAAAAAGTGCACGTATAGTAATAACATTCATCCAGTGCCGGGCAGGTGGGAGCGGGGAGGAGGGGATGTGTATATTCACACCAAATGGGTGCGGGGTGCACTGTCTGGAGGATGGACACACTTGAAGCTCTGACTCGGGTGTGGCAAGGGCAATATATGTAACCTAAACATTTGTACCCCCATAATATGTTGAAATAAAAAATAAATTTAAAAAAATTTTGAAATTTAAAAAAAAAGTTATGTATGTTGTTAGAGTAATGGTTACTCTATTGGATTACATTGCCTTATGTCTTTACATTTTTATTTTCATAATAGACTTCTCTATAAACTCCTCTTGCAAGTCAATATAGCAATATTTTATTCTGATTAGATTTTGTTAAAGTTGAACATTAATATCTGGGAATTCTATGCAGCTTGTTTAGGTGGATAACCAGGATCTCTGGCTCTTCTAGGGTCAAGGGTTCCCTGCTTTGGTGCTACCTCAAGAAATTGCCCCTCCTGGGAAGAAGGATAAAGGCAGGCACTCCATTTTGGTGTTGCCTCACCCTTAATCTTATCCTGAGCAACTGCTACACCTGAGGTAGGAGGGAACGCTTTACCAATCTCAGAATTCCCCATCTAGGTATAATAGGATTTGGAAAGTGACTTAGAGTAACCTAAGGGTAATTATTATGTCATTAGCTTAAATCCACATTGTGGTTTGTCCCCACTGGGCTTTTAGAGAAGGAGCTTGAATATGCAGATACAACCTTGAGAACACCTGCTAATCATTTGGTAATAGCCCACACCTCCTGAGAGCCCTTCCCTGGAATAGGCTACTAAAAGGAAACAACTGGAGAATTCCCAGAGAGAAAGTCAGTTAATCAGTAAGTCAGTGAGTCAGTCTGTCCCTCTCCACTCCTGGAGACAGACCTATTTCATTTTAAAATAAAAAGCTACTCCTGTGAAACTGCTTCTTGCTTTTGGTCACTCCATCGCACCAGCCTGCTTGTGATTTTTTTTCTAAGCAAGGAGCCAAAGAAATAGGATAAATGTCTGCAAAGAGGTTGGACACTTTGGCTTGTCTGCTCATTCTTTGGCTAAGAGCTCACCAAGAACCAAGAGCAGACTGCCACATGGACAGCTTTAAAAAGTTAAATAGGAAAAAACCAAAAGGGAACAGCAAAATGGCTTACCCGAGACACCTGCTGCCAGAACTTCTCAGTAAGAAGAAGTCTTAGATGAAAGAAAAAAATGAAGACACAGACAAACATAAATAGGCTGTGGGTCTGAAGGAAGGGTGCCAGAACCTTCAGGAGATGCCACAGGAAGAAGTTGCATTGCAGAACAAGAAAGAGCAAGATATCAGCAAAGATCAAACCCCGAGAGGCTTGGAGTCCAGTGAAAAGCATAGATGGAACTGTTTCTTGCTCCCTCCCTTGCATCTCTAACTGACAGTGGGTTCCTGAGCTGGTGGAGAGACTTCCTGCTCCCATTAGCCCAGAGGCTGCTGCCACTAGTGAGCTGGGAGCTTCTTTTGGGCTGGGCACCGGGCTCCCAGCCCCGCTGGGCCACTTCCTGCCTGACAGACCTGAGCCAGGAGGGCAGGCACCATATTGCTTCTCCACCCACCAGGAGCCTTTTTACTCCCCAGGAGGCTTCAACTCCTCAGGTTTCATCTTGCTCCTTCCCACATTGATATTTCCCAACTCCAGCCCAGACTGCAAGAGCCGGGGTCCAGTGGGTCCTGGATGATCTGTGTGACTCCAAAGCCTGGGCATTCTGGGTGGACTGCCTCCTGGAGAGAGGCTTGGAGATAACCAGAGTGCTAGCATTCCTCCATTCAGACTCCTTTCCTCCCCTTCACCTCCCCGACCCATGGCTTGCCAAGAGAGACAATTGAGCCACCACACCAAGGCTTCTACAGAGAGTGGGTCTCAGGCCTTTCTCCTTGGGGTCCTGCAGTGAATGGAGCGGTGCTTGGTCCATGAGCTCACTGTTTGCCTGAGCCCTCTCTAGTGCTGTTTGCCCAGTGGCTCCATCATATTGGGGCATACCTCAAGGCAGAGGGACATTGATTGAGCTTGGAAACCCTGTGGACAACCTGGGTCCTGGGTTGGGAAACTTCTGGCCTGCAGCACAGTCTTGGGGGAGCTTGGCTGGCTTGAGCTCCTGCCTGCCAGCAGATGCCAGGGGAGACCATGAAATGGAGGAGAGAGGAGAGGAGCAAGGCCCACTGCAGACAGCCAGATTGTGAATCTCAGATGGCCCCTCCCCCACCAGCAGACTTTCTTGTTAGGTGGGGCCACTCCAGCCTCTACCTATTGGCTTTGTCCAGAAGCTGTGAGCAGACATTTGACCCCTGCCAAAGCAGATTCCTTGCCAGTATTTGTGACTCTTGAGGGCAGGCTCACCCAGCCCAGCCCTGCCCAGTTGCACTCCCCCATCTCCTCTGCTGTGGCAGAGAATAAGGACTCACCTGGAAGTTCCAGGGCCCCATCAACCACCTGGGGCATTTGAGTGCTTCTCCTGAGGGACTAGAGCCAGTCACAGGACCCCAAAACAACATTGCAGCTTGTTCCTTCCCGGAAGCGTCTCCTACTGACAGGGAGATCAATTTGCACACTGTTTTACACAATTTACTGACCCAATTTTACAGGGTGTGAGGGGGTCCATGGAGTGGCCATTTGAGGGAGCACCTATCCCTCCCCACAGAAAAACTGCACTACTGGATAGGGGCAGCCTGGAGATCCTAGCCTGGAGTCTTACCATATAAGCTTTTAGGCCCCTCCCCTGCGAACAGACCTCCTGGTTTGGAGAGCTTGTCCTGACTGTCCTAACTAGCAGCTCCCCTTAGTGGCCAGAAAAGCAAATTCTGAGCCTGGCAGAGGCTTTGCAAAGCCCTCCAGGCTCCTGCAATCCAGCCATGATTGCCTTGCTCCTGCCCTTACCTGAGGCGGACTGGAGATCAAGCAAACTGTGGCATGCATATGCCCTACCTGGGGGACCAGAGCTTACCATGGGCACAAAAGACCATCTCAGCAGCTGGCTCTTCCATGCAAACATTAATCAATGATGGGGAAACAACCCCATAGCTAAGCATAGTGCCTCTCAACTGAAGCAAATGGAGTGGCTGATTTGTACTCACAAGTATGACCCACCATCATCAAGATTAAACTGGGGAACCTAACTCACTACACACTGTTGGGAAAAGGTGAAGACAGCAGGTTACCTTTGGTAACTCGAGAGGTACACCAAACCTGATAGAGCATCCCATAGACAAATCAGGATCAGCACTCCTCTCCCTGGCATGTTTAGGGATTGAGTGTACCAGGAGACCCAGAGACAGGCCCATAAGCCAGGCCTTGCACACCTAGGTCTTGACTGAGAGGCCCGATGAGAAGGAATCAGTGAAAGAGCTCCAGAAACATAAAAAATCAGAGTAAAAGGACAGCCCCAAAAGAAAACAAATTCTCACCAGTCGATACCAACCAAAATGAAAAGACTGAAATGACAGATAAAGAATTTCAAATATGGATTGAAAGGAAGCTCAATGAAATACAAAAGAAAACCAGAAACTTGACATAAAGAAACTAAAAAAGCAATGCAGGAAATGAAGGAAAAATTTACCAAGGAAATCAGATTATTAAAAAAAAAAGAAACAGAACTTTTAGAAATGAAAAATTCATTCAAGGAAATATAAAACACAGTGGAAAGCCTTAAGAATAGGCTAGATAAGGCAGAAGAAACAATCTCAGAGCTTGGAGACAATATCTATGCATTAAACAAGTCAATCAGGGAAAAAGAACTGAGAAATAAGAAGAACAAATGAAATCTATAAGAAATATGGGATTATGTAAAGAGGCCTAACATAAGAATCATAGGCATCCCTGCGGGCAAAGAATAAAATACATAAGGGTTGGAAAACCTATTAGAGGAGATAATTGAGAAAAATTTCTCTGGCCTTGCTAAAAATCTAGATATCCAGGTACAAGAAACTCAAAGGATCCCTGGGAGATTGATAGTGAAGAGGCAATCACCATGACACACAGTCATCAGACTGGCCAAAGTAAACATGAAAGACGCAGTTCTGTGAGTCATAGGGTAAAAGCAACAGGTAACTTACAAAGGAAAACCCACAGACTAACTGCAGGCTTCTCAATTGAGACCTTACAAGCTGAAAGGGACAGGGGCCCCATTCTTAGTCTTCTTAAACAGAATAATGGCCAGCCTGGAATTTTGTATCCTGAAAACTAAGTTTCTTATATGAGAGAGAAATAAAGAGTTTTTCAGACAGGCAAACACTAAGGGGATTTGTCAAGACCAGACCTGCACTGCAGAGGTACTCAGAACTGCATTATACATGGATCAGCACAATAGTCACCCAGTGGTGTAAAATCACTCAAAAGCTAAAGCTCAGAGCCCATATACCATAAAGTCTCAAGTGATAAAAAATGCAATAAAGTTCTACTCAACAGGATGAACAGAAATCCACCCCACTTATCAATTCTTTCAATAAATGTGAATGGCTTGAACTCCCCACTCAAGAGACATAGGCTGGCTGAATAGATAAAAGAATACAAGCCAAGTATCTGCTGTCTCAATGAAACAAATCTAACTGACAAGGACTCATTTCGACTCAAGGTGAGGAGATAAAAAACAATATTACATGTAAATGGAAACCAAAAGAAAGCTGATGTAGCCATTCTTATATCAGATAACATAGACATCAAATCAGCGAAAGTAAAGAAAGACAAAGATAGTCATTACGTAATGATAAAGGGAACAATTCAAAAAGAAGACATAGAAATTCTCAATATTTATACACCTAACACAGGTGTACCCAAATTCATAAGCAAAGTCTACTTGATCTAAACAAAATGATAAACAGCAGCATCATAGTAGCTGGGGACTTCAATACCTCACTAACAGAATGGGACATATCCTCCAAGGAGAAAATAAGCAAAGAAATAATGGGCTTAAATGGAACTCTAGAACAAATAGGATTAATAGACATTTACAGAATATTTTACCCCAAACCACCGGCTATGCATTCTTCTCATCAGGTTACAAAATTTTCTCTAAGATTGATCATATACTA
The DNA here is from genome assembly GCA_004363605.1 of Indri indri. Lineage (NCBI taxonomy): Eukaryota > Metazoa > Chordata > Mammalia > Primates > Indriidae > Indri > Indri indri. The sequence continues at coordinate 57,345 of RJWJ010005033.1, read as the reverse complement.
GGCCACAAAACATCTCAAAAAATTGAAAAATAGAAATTATACCATGTATCTTCTCAGACCGCAGTGGAATAAAATGAAAAATCAATTCCAATAGAAACACTACCTACTGATAAATGATTACTGGGTCAAGGAGGAAAGTAACATGGAAATCAAAAGATTTTTCCAACTAAATGACAAAGGGGACACAAGTTATCAAAATCTGTGTGATTCAGCAAAAGCAGTAATAAAAGGAAAACGCATAGCCATAAATGCCTATGTCCAAAAGACAGAAAGATCCGAAATTGACAATCTAATAACTCACCTCAAGGAATTGGAAAAGGAGGAGCAAACCAATTCCAAACCCAGCAGAAGAAAAATAACTAAGGTCAAAGCATAACAAAATGAAATTGACACTGAAAGAATTATACAGAAGATAAATGAAACAAAAAGTTTGTTCTTTGAAAAGGTAAACAAAATTGACAAGCCTCTTGTTAGATTAACCAGAAACAGAAAAGAAAGGACCCTAATAAGCTCAATCAAAAATGAAAAAGGGCAAGAGGAGCCAAGATGGTGGACAAGAAAAGCCGCCCATCAGAGTGTCTATGCAAAAAAGACAAATTTTAGAAGAAAGAGAAAAAAGATAAGCTGGCAGAGAAACATAGATCAGGTGAGGGTTGAAAGGAAGGGTGCCTGGAACTACAGGAGACTCCAGGGGAAGATGTTGTGGAAGAGAACTGGAAGGAGAAAGGTCCTGAGAGGCTTGGAAACCAACGACAAGGGTAGGTGGAGCAGACAACTTTCCCCTCCCTTGCATCTCGGACTGTTGGTGGGCTCCTGAGCAGTTGGAGAGACCTGCCAACACCAGCCCAGAGACAGCTGCCGCCAGTGAGCAGTGGCCTCTTGTGGACATGGCGCCGGGCTCTCAGCTCCCGCGGGGCACCTCCCCAGGTGCAGACCCGAGCCTATCGGCAGATGCCATATTGCTCCATTCTCTCCTTCCCCTTTCCTACCCGCGGGTGCCCAGAGAGACAATTTAGCCATCACACGGAGGCATCTTCAAGGAATGGGACCTTTCCTTTTGGGACCCTACAGCGGACTGAGGGGTACTCAGACTGTGAGCTCCCTACTGCCAGCCTCCCCAGGTGTTGCTTGCCTGGGGACTCCAGGAGAGTGGGGCAAATCCCGAGGTGGAGTGAAATAGATCCAGCCTGGGCACCCTGTAGGTGATTCAAGACCAGCACCCCTCCCCCTGGCAGGGTCAGCGATTGATCTCTAGGGCCCAGGGGACAGGCCTGCAGATCAGACCACATAAACCCAGATCATGATTGCACTGCCCTGGGGCACAGAAGAGAGATCTGTGAAAGAGGCTACTGAGGAGTGTGTGCCTTCAGGGGCTGATCAGCGTGTCTGAGCAGCAACCCTCCTCCCAAAAGAGGGCTGTGCACTCAGCCCAGGCTGCGATCCTGGGTAGGGAACCTCCTGGCCCATGTCACAGCCAGGGGAGATCCATCGGCCTGAGGTCCTGATTGCTGGCAGAGGCCTGGGAGAGGCCATGGAGAGGGGAGGGTGGAGGGGAGCCAGACCTGCTCCAGAGTGTGGGTCTCGGACAGACCCAGCCCCCAAGCCCAGACTTTCAGCTGAGTGGAGCCATTTCAGCCCCTCCTGGTAGCTTTGCACAGAAGCAAAGAACAGACCCTTGACCCCGGCTAACAGCATTTGTGGAGCCTGAGGGCAGGCTTACCCAACCTAGCATCACCCAGACTCACTCCCAGTCCTGCCCTCACAGAGGTGGAGAATAAGGAGACACCTGGAAGTCCTAGGGCCCCACCCACCACCCGAGGCACAAGAGGTCCTCTCTAGAGGAACAAGAGCTAGCTACAGGACCCAAAAACAGCACTGCAGCTCGCTCCTGCCTGCAAGTGCCACCTACTGACAGGGAGGTCATCCTGCACACCCTTTTACTGCATCTACTGATTCATGAAAGGTGTGGTCGAATCTCACCCACAAACACCACCTACTGGCTCAGAGACTAAACAGGGTGTGTCATTATCCAAACAAAAATCTAAAGGCAAGAAGGAACAACTGATCCAGATGGGAAGGAACCAGTGAAAGAACTCTGGAAGTATGAAGACTGAAATGGAAAACACACCCCCAAAGAGGAACAACAGCTCCCCAGCAATGGACATTAACCAAACTCAGAACACTAAAATGACAGAAGAAGAATTTCAAACATGGATTGCAAGAAAACTGAATGATATGCAAGAAAAAATGGATAACCAACACAAAGAAACCACAAAGAAAATCCAGGACTTGGAAGAAAAATTCACTAAAGAAATTGAAATACTAAAGAAAAATCAAACCGATTTCCTGGAAATGAAGGACTTATTCAGGAAACTACAAAACACCGTAGAAAGCCTCAAGAACAGAGTAGATCAAACAGAAGAAAGAATCTCAGAAATTGAAGACAAGTCCTTCCAATTAAATAAGTCAATCACAGAGATCGAGCAGAAATTTAAGAGAAATGAAATAAGCCTACAAGAAATGTGGGATTCTGTGAAAAAACCGAACCTGAGGGTGATAGGGGTTCTGGAAGGTGAAGAAGAAAACACTCAAGGGCTGGATAAGCTATTTGAAGAATTAATAGAGGAGAATTTCCCAGGCCTTGCTAAAAATCTAGATATACAGGTACAAGAAGCTCAATGGACCCCAGGGAGATTCAATGCAAATAGGAAGACACCACATCACACAGTCATCAGATTGACCAAAATATCCACTAAAGAGGCCCTTCTACGAGCTGTAAGGCAAAAGAAACAAGTAACATAGAAAGGAAAGCCCATCAGAATAACTCCAGATTTCTCAAGTGAAACCCGACAAGCAAGAAGAGACTGGGATCCCATTCTCAGTCTTCTGAAACAGCATAATGCCCAGCCTAGAATCTTGTACCCTGCAAAACTAAGTTTCATATATGAGGGAGAAATAAAGACATTCTCAGATAAGCAAAGACTGAGGGAATTCACCAAGACAAGACCAGCTCTGCAAGAAGTACTCAAAACAGAATTACACAAGGATCAGCACAATAAACACTCTCGAATGTGAAACCACTCAAAAGTTAAAGATCAAAGGCTAGATTCCACAATGGCTCAAGAGAGAAAACAAAGCAACAAAATGCAACCCAACAGAATGAAAAGTAATTCACCCCACTTATCGGTTCTCTCAATAAATGTGAATGGTTTGAACTCCCCTCTCAAGAGACATAGGCTGGCTGAATGGATATAAAAAAAACAAAAAACAAACAAACAAAAAAAACAAGCCAAGCATCTTTTGTCTCCAGGAAATATATCTGACTTGCAAGGATGCATTTACAGTCAAGGTAAAGGGGTGGAAATCAATATTTCAAGCAAATGGAAGCCAAAAGAAGGCTGGTGTAGCAGTTTCGATCTCAGATACCTTAGTTTTTAAATCAAAAAAAGTAATGAAAGACAAAGAGGGCCACTATAAAATGGTGAAGGGTACAGTTGAACAAGAAGACATAAAAATTCTAAATATGTATGCACCCAAATTAGGTGCACTCAGATTCATAAAGCAAACTCTATTTGGTCTAAACAAATTGATAGACAGTAACACCATAATAGTCGGAGACTTCAACACCCCACTGACAGTACAGGACAGATCCTCCAAACAGCAAATTAACAAAGAAATAATGGACTTGAACAGAACTCTAGAACAAATGGGCATGACTGACATTTACAGGACATTCTACACAAAAACCACTGAATACACGTTCTTCTCATTAGCTCATGGGACATTCTCTAAGATTGACCATATTCTAGGGCACAAAGCATGTCTCAAAACATTTAAAGAATAGAAATCATACCATGCATCTTCTCAGATCACAGTGGAATAAAACCAGAAATCAACCCCAACAGAAACTCTCATCTCTACACAAAGTCATGGAAATTAAACAACTTTCTGCTGAACGATTCCTTCATAAACGAGGAAGTAAAGACGGAAATCAAAAGATTCTTTGAACTAAATGACAAAGGTGACACAAGTTATCAAAATCTGTGGGACAAAGCCAAAGCAGTCCTGAGAGGAAAGTTTATTTCCATAAATGCCTATATCCAAAAGTCAAAAAGATCACAAATAGACAACTTAATGAATCCACTCAAAGAACAGGATAAAGAAGAACAGACCAACCCCAAACCCAGCAGAAAAAGAGAAATTAATAAGATCAAATCAGAACTAAATGAAATTGACAACAGGGAAACTATACGGAAGATTAATAAAACAAAAAGTTGGTTCTTTGAAAAACTAAACAAAACTGACACAGCTTTGACTAAACTAATGAAAAACAGAAAAGAAAAATCCCTAATAAGCTCCATCAGGAACAAAAAAGGAGAAGTTGCAACTGATGCCATGGAGATTTAAGATATAATCTATGAATATTATAAAAACCTTTATGCACACAAACCGGAAAATGTGGAGGAAATGGACAAATTTTTAGAAACACACAGCCTCCCTAGGCTCAACCAGGAAGAAATAGAATTCCTGAATAGACTGATATCAAGGACTGAAATTGAAACAGCAATAAAAAACATTCCAAAAAAGAAAAGTCCTGGACCAGATGGTTTCACACCCGAATTCTACCACACCTACAAAGAAGAACCGGTGCCTATCCTGCAGAAATTATTACACAACATCGAGAAGGATGGATTCCTCCCCAACACATTTTATGAAGCCAACATAACCCTGATACCAAAACCAGGAAAGGATGCAACAAAAAAGGAAAACTACAGACCAATATCCCTTATGAATATAGATGCAAAAATTCCCAACAAAATTCTAGCTAATTGAATCCAGGTGCTTATTAAGAAAATAATCCATCATGACCAAGTGGGCTTCATTCCAGAGATGTAGGGATGGTTCAACATACACAAGTCTATAAATGGAATTCACCACATAAACAGAAGCAAAACCAAAAACCATATGATTCTCTCAATATACACAGAAAAGGCATTCGACAAAATTCAACACCTTTTTATGATAAGAACGCTTAACAAAATAGGCATAGACGGGGCTTACCTAAAAATGATACAAGCCATTTATGACAGACCCACAGCCAACATCATACTGAATGGGGAAAAATTGAAAGCATTCTCACTTAGAACTGGAACCAGACAAGGTTGCCCACTATCTCCACTTCTATTCAGCATAGTGCTGGAAGTCCTGCCCACAGCAATCAGGGGAGAGAGTGGAATGAAAGGCATACGAATGGGAACAGAAGAGATCGAAATCTCACTATTTGCTGATGACATGATATTATATGTAGAAAACCCCATGGATTCAACCAAGAGGCTCCTGGAATTGATAAATGAATCCAGTAAAGTCTCAGTATATAAAATCAATACACACAAATCAGAGGCTTTCATATACGCCAATAGCAGTCATATGGAGAACCAAATCCAAGACTGAATTCCCTTCACAATAGCAACAAAGAAAATAAAGTATCTAGGAATATATTTAATTAAGGAGGTAAAAGACCTCTACAGGGAGAACTATGAAACATTGAGGAAGGAAACAGCAGAGGACGTAAACAAGTGGAAAACCATACCATGCTCGTGGATTGGCAGAATCAACATTGTTAAGATGTCTATACTACCCAAAGTGATCTACAGATTCAATGCAATCCCTATTAAAATACTAACATCGTTCTCCACAGATGTAGAAAAATTAATTCTACATTTCGTATGGAACCAGAGAAAACCCTGCATAGCAAAAACAATTCTACGCAATAGAAACAAAATGGGAGGTATCAACTTACCAGACTTCAAACTTTATTATAAGGCTGTAGTAATCAAAACAGCTTGGTAGTGGCACAAAAATAGAGCAATTGACTAGTGGAACAGAACTGAGAACCCAGATATAAAACCATCCTCATGTAGCCACCTAATCTTTGACAAAGCAGACAAAAACATACACTGTGGAAAAGAATCCTTGTTCAAGTAATTGTGCTGGGAAAACTGGATAGCCACATGTAGAAGACTGAACCAGGATCCATGCCTTTCACCTCTCACAAAAATCAACTCACACTGGGTAACAGATTTAAACCTAGGAAGTGAAACTATTGGAATTCTAGAGGAAGATGTTGGAAATACTCTTCTAGACATTGGCCTAGGCAAAGAATTTATGAAGAAGACCCCAAAGGCAATCACAGCAACAACCAAAATAAAGAAATGGGACCTGATCAAATTAAAAAGCTTCTGTACAGCCAAAGAAACTGTCACAAGGACAAACAGACAACCTACAGAATGGGAGAAAATTTTTGCATGCTACAAATCTGATGAAGGGCTGATAACTAGAATCTACTTAGAACTCAGGAAAATCAACAACAACAACAAAAAAACAAACAACCTTATCAAAAAGTGGGCAAAGGACATGAACAGAAACTTTTCAAAAGAAGACAGAATAATGGCCAAAAAACACATGAAAAAATGCTCAACATCTCTAATCATCAGGGAAATGCAAATCAAAACCACAATGAGATATCACTTATCTCCAGTGAGACTGGCCTTTATCAAAAAGTCTCAAAACAATAAATGTTGGCGTGGATACGGAGAGATAGGAACACTCATACACTGCTGGTGGGACTGCAAACTAGTGCAACCTCTGTGGAAAGCAATATGGAGATACCTTAAAGAGATACAAGTAGAATTACCATTCGATCCAGCAATCCCATTACTGGGCATCTACCCAAAAGAACAAATGATACTCTATAAGAAATACACCTGCACCCGAATGTTTATAGCAGCACAATTTACAATTGCAAAGATGTGGAAACAACCCAAGTGTCCATCAATACATGAGTGGATTAATAAAATGTGGTATATGTATACCATGGAGTACTATTCAACTTTAAGAAACAATGGTGATATAGCACCTCTTGTATTCTCCTGGATAGAGCTGGAATGTATTCTACTAAGTAAAGTATCCCAAGAATGGAAAAACAAGCACCACATGTACTCACCATCAAATTGGTATTAACTGATCAGTACATAAGTGCACATATAAGAATAACATCTATTAGATGTTGGGTGGGGGGGGAGGAGGGGACAGGTATATGCATTCACAAAGAGTGCAATGCACACCATCTGAGGGATGGGCACACTTGAAACTCGGACTTGGGGCGGGAGCGGAGAGTAAGGGCAACATACGTAACCTAAACATCTGTACTGTCATAATATGCTGAAATAATAAAAATATATGTATATAGCCCATGACAGGCATTTGGTAAATGGAATATACATTCATTACTGATAAGAGCAATGCAGCAATAAAAAAATAAAAAGAAAAAAATGAAAAAGGAGAAATTGCCACTGATACCATGGAAATACAAAATATCACTTCTGAATAATACTCTAAAAATCTCTGTGTCCCTACACTTAAAAATGTTTAAGAAATGGACAAATTCTTGGAAACACACAACCTTCCCAGTCTCAATCAGGAAGAAATAGAACTCCTGAACAGACCAATGTCAGGTAACAACATTGAAGCAGCAATAAAAAATCTTCCAACAAGAAAAAGTTCCAGACCAGATGGTTTTGCAGCCAAATTTTATCAGACGTACAAAGAACTGGTTCCTACACTGCAGCAATTATTTCATAACACAGGGCAGGAAGTAATCCTCCCTAACTCATTCTATGAAGCAATGTCATTGCGATATCAAAGCCAGGAAAGAACTCAACAAATAAAGAAAACTGTAGACCAATATATGTTATGAATACAGATGCAAAAATTCTCAATAAAATCCTAGCAAACTGAATTCAGCTGCGCACCAAAAAAGCAATCTACCACAATCAAGTGGGCTTCATCCCAGAGATACAAGGATGGTTTAACACACGCAAATCTGTAAGTGTAATTCACCATTACACTTAACTCTTACAAAACTCATTACATTAACTCTTAACAAAATAGGCATAGATGGTATGTACCTCAATATCATAAAAGCCATACATGACAAATCCACAGCCGACATCATACTGAATGGGGAAAAATTGAAAGCTTTTCCACTTAGAACTGGAACCAGACAGGGTTGCCCACAGTCACCATTTTTGTTCAACATAGTGTGGAAATCCTAGCTAGAAGAGTCAGGCAGGAGAAGGAAAGAATTTATGAAGAAGATCCCATAGGAAATCACAGCAACAAGAAAAATAAATAAATGGGACCTAATTAATTAAAAAGCTTCTGCACAGCCAAGGAATCAATCAATAGTGTGAATAGACGACCTACAAAAACAGAAAAAATGTTTACACGCTAAAGGGCTAATAACCATAATCTACAATGAACTCAAGTGAATTATCCAGAAAACATCAAATTCCATTAAAAAGTGGGCAAAAGACATGAACAGAAGATTTTCAAAAGAAGACAGACTAATGGCCAAGAAACATATGAAAAAATGTTCAACGTCCCTAACCATCAGGGAAATGAAAATCAAAGCCACAATGAGATATCACCTAACCCCAGTGAGAATGGCTTTAAAAAGTCCCCAAACAACAGATACTGATGTAGATGCAGAAAGGAACAGTTATACACTGTTGGTGGGACTTCATACTAGTACAACCTCTGTGAAAAAAGTAGTATGGAGATACCTTAAAGAACTGCAAGTAGACCTACCATTTGATCCAGCAATCTCTCTACTGGGTATTTACCCAAAATAAAAAAGACATTTTATAAAAAAGACACTTGTACTTGAATGTTTACAGCAGCACAATTCACAATCACAAAGATGTGGAAACAACCCAAGTGCCCAACAATATATGAGTGGATTAATATAATGTCATATATGTGTACCAAGGAATATTACTCAGCCATAAAAAAATAGTGAACTAATGCCTTTGGAACAACCTGGGTGTAACTGGAGACCATCCTTTTGAGTGAAGTATCACAAGAATGGAAAAACAAAAGCCACATGCACTCACTACTAAATTGGAACTAATAGACTAACACTCATGTGCCCATATGGTAGTAAAATTCAATGGAAATCAAGCAGGTGGGAGGGGAAAAGGGTAAATTCACACCTAACAGGTACAATGCACGCTATCCGGGTGATGGACACACTTATAACCTTGACTCAAACTGTACAAAAGCAATTTATGTAACCAAAGCATTTGTATCCCCACAATATTCTGAAATAAAAAAGTTAAATAATCACAACACAATGTTCACTAATTTCTTACATAGGATATATATTACTTTTTTTATTTTTCCAATTCTATTTTACTTCAATGGTGATCTCTAAACATTTACAATATGCTAAGTGTGTTCTTCTACAAACTCAAAAATATGTAGGTACATGTAAATGTCAAAATTGACTCTCTACATTAAATACCTTGATGCTCTTGGTATTTGTATTGTATTATGGTCAAATGCTTCAAAAGAGGTATACTAGAGTTCAATGTTTGCATCCCCTAACATCAACTTTAAAATTTAAATGTATCACTGCTGTTCTTAGTATTTATGACTGTCATTAAAAAAAGAAGGTTGTACTTTGTACTGGGCTCTTTACTTACGCTATGACTAGTTCACTCAACAATCTGAAAGGAAGCTATCTTTATGGGGGAGATATACAAGTTATAAATTCCCCTAAAGGGATACTGTTTATGGTCTTCTTTCTAGGACAAAACTTGGCGATTGTAGAATCTAGGCTTTAGTCTCTTTACGACATTATAAAACGGACCCAAAGTTTTTTAATCAATTTACATTTTCTGACTTTCTCTTGAAATTATGAGTTCCACAATTTGTTACATATGGTGTAAATTGGAAGTTACTTTCTTTGTTCCTGTAATCACCTCATTTAAACCTTAAATTTAATTCCTCATCATAGAATTATGAGTTTCAGTAAATCTGGCCATTCTCAATCTTTTTCCTAATTGTTCATCTCTCTTCTTCTCTCACTACAGACATCTCTATTGTTTACACAATTCTGTGAGTTCCAGGTAGAGCATGGGATGGATCCTTTTTCTTAACAGTATTTTTTATTCCAATTGTTCTATGAAAATTTTTTTTATCACATGTCCTATTAATTATTGTTTTCTTCTTTGTAGGTTGAATTTTACTACTGACTTGATTAACTTAATTATTAAATGTCTATTCAGGATTACAATATCTCATTAAGTTGCTTTTTGAAAGTTACAATTTCCTAGATAATTATACACTTTATTTAACATTGATTGACATAACATAGTTCAATGTCACCTTTTATATTTCTTTCTTTTTTTTCTTTTTAAACAAGGTCTCGCTGTGTTGCCCAGGCTGGAGTGCAGTGGCATGATCATAATTCACTGTAGCCTCAAACTTCTGGGCTCAAGGGATCCTCCTGCCTCATCCTTTGGAGCTAGGACTACATGAGCTACCACACTCAGCTAATTTTTTATTTTATTTTATTTATTTTCTTTTTTTGTGCATACATTGTCTCGATATGTTGCCCATGCTGATCTCAAATTCCTGTCCTCAAGCGATCTTCCCACCTCAGCCTCCCAAAGTGCTGGAATTATAGGCATAAACCACCAGAACCGGCCACATTTTGTATGCCTAATATTTTTTGTTTTCTCTCTTTTTTCTTGCATAAACTCTTCAGTCACTTGTCTTGTTTCATTAAAAACTAAAAACAAAGATTTGAATAATCTTTTTCTTTCTTAATTTTATATTTTGTCTTCTATGTTATTGCTTTTTCACTTTCCTATTTCATTTTTTCTAATATTTAAAATATAATGCTTAGACTATTAATTTTAATCTTTTGTTATATTTTAATATAAATATTTTGGCCTGCAAATTTTTAATATTAACTATTAACACACACATCAGACACATGTAATATGTAGTGATGTTATTGTCTTTTAGTCATAAGTAGTTTGTAATATTCATTATGGTTTTCTTTTACTCATTAGAAGCACGCTTTAAAATTTCAGATTTTGGGGGGTAAGTTTTCTTAAAAAGCTAAATTTTACTTTTAAATCATTATGGCCTAAAAAATTCTTCTGAATAATATTTGGTATTTGTAAAATTTGCTTGGTGGACTAATAAATTTTTAATTTTCTTAATTATCAATATACAGTAGAAAAGAATATGTATTTTTAAATGTGTTCAGGATTCTCTGTGTGTGTGTGTGTGTCTCTGTGTCTCTGTCTCTGTCTTTCCCTATGTCTAAATACACACACACACACACACACACATATTAGCCCAACTTTACTATTCAACTCTCTCATTTATCAAATTTTATTTCCGGTTCTTTGATTTCTTTTTTTTTTCTTTCTTTTTTTACTATTTATAGGTAACATCTTAAATGCATACAGGCTCAGAATTAGTTATATCTTTATCATTTTTTTTATTCCATCTGTTCATTATGTTATAACCCATGTTCCTAATGATACTTTGTCCTTTAAGGTCCGTTCAGTTTAATGGTAATATTGCCACACTAATTAGTCTTTTCTTTCTCTTTTTCTCTCCCTGTGCGTGTATTGAAAATATTGTTAAACACTTTTTTAAATGTAATAACGCTTTTTGTGTGTTTTCTCCAGTGTGGGAATTTATATTGTTTAAAGAGGAATATAATATTTTTTACAGCTATTATGATATTTAATATATTTGGATTCTTTTATTAGTTACTCTCATATTTTATTTTCCTCTTACATTTATTAAATTATAAAATAAATATCACTACTATCATTCTAACAACACAAAGCCAATTAACAGTTGAAATCTAAACAACTCCCCACTGAATTCCATCTTTCATTTTGTTATTGTCTAGTACTTTAGTTCTACTTTGTTTTTTACACCTGCTAAAACAATTATCATTATTTCTGTTTATGTAGTCAATATTTACTTGGAATTCCAGTAAGCTTTCTTAGGACTTCAATTTCCTTCTGAAGAAAGTTCATTTTTTATATATATATATATTTCAGTATATTATGGAGGTACAGATGTTTAGGTTACGTATGTTGACCTTGCCCTCCTCCCCCCCCACCCCAAGTCAGAGCTTCAAGCGTGTCCGCCCCTCAAATGGTGCGCATCGGACTCATTATGTATGCATACACCCATCCTCCCCTTCTCCTTCCCACCTGTCCGACACCCAATAAGTGTTATTCTTACATGCACTTGTGTTGATCAGTGGAACCTATTTGATGGTGAGTACATGCGGTGCTTATTTTTACATTCTTGGGATACTTCACTTAGAATGTGTTCCAGCTCTATCCAGGAGAATACAAGAGGTGCTATATCACCATTGTTTCTTAAAGCTGAATAGTACTCCATGGTAGACATATACCACATTTTATTAATCCACTCATGTATTGATGGACACTTGGGTTGTTTCCACATCTTTGCAATTGTGAATTGTGCTGCTATAAACATTTAATTCAGTCAATGTCATGAAAATTATAATTCTTTAGGCTTTTTCAGAAAATGTTTTTATTTTCTCGTTTTTCATTAATAATCCTTTAGCTGGATATTAAATTCTAGGTTGAGAGTTAGTCCCTCAGCATTTGAAATATTAATTAATTTGTTTTCTGGCATCTTTTTGTTTCTAAGAATTAGGTTTTCATACAAATTTTCTTGAGCCCTAGGCATAAAATTGGATTTTTTTTTGGTTACATTCATCTTTGGTGTTGCTATGATATAGCTAAGGGTGTATTTATTTATATTTATTTCTCTTAGAATTATGGTACTCCTAAGATAGAAACCACCAATTCAAAATTAGCTTTTCCCTATATTTTTATGTATTCTGATTTTTGCAAAACCTATTATTTTCTTTTTTGGAAGATATAACAATATTTTTTAAAGTTGTTGCTCTAAGAATTAGAATATACATCCCCCACTTTTAATAGTTACTTAGTAGATGCCCAGCCAGCTCAGTCAGTAGAGCATGAGACTCTTAATAGTCTACTTAGTGTTACTATTTTACCACTTCATGTAGAATGCAATAGCCTTGCAACTATATAGGCAAATTTGCATTTCTTCATTCTCCACCCCATGCCACAATTGTTTACTTTATTCTGTAGTTGCCTTCTTATTATATCTACATATGTTATGAACTCAAGAAGACAATGCTATATTTTTGTTTTAAATAATCACCGAGATACTTTTTCTTCATTCCCGAAGATCCAAATTTCATGCTACAAACATTTTCCATCAGCCTGAAAAGCTACATTTGACAGCACATTTGCTAGAGAGAGAAATTCTCTTAGTATTCATTTTTTTCTGAAGTTTTTAAAATCTCATTATTTAAGGATATTATACCTTGTGTTAAATTCTGACTTGAATTTTTTTTCTTTTGTGACTATTTTTTGCCTTATGAAAAGTCCGTGATTAATTCAATTGTATTAATTGTTTCCGTTTATGTAATCTTTTACTCTTCTCTGGCTGATTTCAAGATTTTTTTCTTCACCTTTCGTTATTAGAAGTTTGACTGTGATATGCCTAAGGATTTTTTAAAAATATTTATGCTGTTATGGATATTTTGGTCTTTCAAAATTTGTTTAATTATGTCTTTCACCAAATTGGGGACATTTTCAACCATTTTTTATTCAAATATTTTTTTTCTGTCCCATTCTCTCTCTCTCTCTTCTCTTTTGGGAATTCTAATTATGTATATGTATACATATATACAGGAGGTCCGTTAGGAAAGTATCAGCCATGTAATATGAAAAATAGAGACATTAATTGAAGAAGATACAAGATACAAGAAACTTTGTACATAAGACAATGACTCCTCAGTCCCCTTCAAAGTAGGCACCTTGGGACCGCACACAGTTCTCCCCGTGTCTCTTAACCTAACCTGTACACATTCAACACTCTCAAGTGTTCTGCTTGTTGCAGGACTTCCAGAACATGAATCACTTTCAACAGATTCTCGACCATCTTTGAAGGATTTGTGCCACACTTTTATTTGCGCTGCAGTCATTGCATCGCACCGGAAAGCCCACTGAGGAATGTTCAAGCTTAAGGCAAAATTCGATGCAGATTCGTTGCTCTACTCGCTCAGTCATTTTGAATCGACGGCCACACAGTGCACATGTTCATTTGAATAGGATGGCCACACAGCACATGTTCTCACTCAATGGCATCTAGGACCCCCGTGACTAGTACAGTGAAGGCATCATTGTTCACGCATGCGCATTCCAGTCCACTCTCCTTGTCTGCCAAGTTACATCGACGTCACGCAAACTGTTCTCATTATATTAACAATGGTTGGATACTTTCCAGACAGCCCTCTTGTGTGTGTGTGTGTGTGTGTGTGTGTGTGTGTGTGTGTATGTGTGTGTATGAATGAGAGCTTTTGATACTGTCCCACAGTTCCTAAGCTCTATTCCTTCTTTAAATACCTTTGTAATGTTTTCTCCTTTATATTTTTCAGTTCAGATAATTTCTAGTGATTTGTCTTCAAATGTACTAACTTTTTGCTCTGTCATTGCTGTTCTGCTACTAAACTCTTATGGTGAATTTTAAAATTTTCTACATTGTATTTTGCAGTTGTAAATTTTCCATTTTTTCCTTATATTAATTTCCTAGGGCTGCTGTAACATATTATCATAAGCTGGGTGGCTTAAAACAACAGAGAATTATTCTTTCCTAGTTCTAGATGCTAGAAGTTTGGAATCAAGGGGTTGGCAGAGCCATGCTTCCTCCAAAGGCTCTAGAGAAGAATCCTTTCTTGCCTTTCTTAGCTTCTGATGGTTCCAGGTAATTCTTGGCTTGTGGCAATGTAACACCAATCTCTACCTCCATCTTCCCATGACATTTTTCCCTCTTTTTATTTTGTGTCTCTTAATCTGTTCTTATAAGGACACTATATATAGAGTTCACCCCAATCCAGTCAGACCTCATGTTAACTAATTATATGTGCAAAAGCCTTATTTCCAAATGAGGTTACATTCACAAGTCCTGGGAGTTAGGACTTCAACGTATCTTTTTGGGGACACAATTAAATACACAATTCTTTATTACCTTTTCTATTTTCCACTGAGAATGTAATATCTTTTCTTTACAAAAATATTTTTCTGTGCCTTATTAAGCATAGTTAAAACAGCTGTTTCAAAATCCTTATGTCATACCAACAACTGTGTCATCTCACAGTTGCCTTTATTGTTTGTCTTGTGAATGAATCACAGTTTCCAAATGCTTGGTACATTGAATAATCTTGGATTGTATTATTTTTATTTTCAATATTAAGTTGTGGAGTCTCTGGAATCTGTTAGTTTCCTTCGAAGAATGTGATGCTTTTGTTCTAGCATGTAATTAAAATGGTTAGACTTAAACTAAAAACTATTCTATTTGCTATTAGTGGCAGTTCAGATACAAGTTCAGTTTGGGGTTTTTCATTAGCTGGACTGTTTACAGAATGCTTCTTGCATGTTGGGTCCAGTGGTCAGTCAGGACTTGGGCAGTATTTATTATGGAACTGGGGCTTCCCTTTCCTGAGTCTCTTTTGTCCAAATCCCTCCCTCCCTTTCTGGCAATGCTAGCTGTCCAGTCTTCTTTCTTCCTTATACCAGAAAGATAGCAGGTATTCTATAGAAACTTGAGTCACTCTGCCATACTGCAACCTCAGCCTACCCTCAGGCCAAAGCCACAGAGACAGGGATTTACCCCTTGACAGTCTATGTTTCTAATTTTCTGCTCTCATCAGAAATAGAACTGCTTTTGCCTGTGCTTCAGACCCCTAATGTAGTTAGTTGTTACATGGTATTTTGCTCAGAGTTTATAACAATAAATAGCTATAGGAAGATCGATCCCCTGAAACTGATTCTATCAAAAGTGAAACTTAACAATGTCTATTAGATATATCTAATACTTTTACATTCTAGCCTTAATGTCTTAAAGCCTTGTTCATGTTTCTCAAGTTTAAATTTATGTCTCTCTATAATGCATTCTGCGTAAATGTGTTGAGTTTATCTTTTAATGTATGAATTATCTATATCTTTTAATTTATTAATTATCTATTTAGGTTGCAAGTTAAATTGAGGTTTCTGCAAGGTGATGGGCTGAGCTAACATGAGCAACATTTACCTTCCAAACACACAGACATTCTGGATTATGTATCCTAATTTTCAGGAAAACATATAGCTCAACATTGTAAAGCTCATTTTGAGTGATTTGGGATATTTTGTAAAGACATTGTAGAAAATCAAACTCAACTTTATTCTAAAAATTATTTCATTTCCTTTTCTCTAAATTCAA
Organism: Indri indri; assembly: GCA_004363605.1. Taxonomy (NCBI): domain Eukaryota; kingdom Metazoa; phylum Chordata; class Mammalia; order Primates; family Indriidae; genus Indri; species Indri indri. The sequence continues at coordinate 41,136 of RJWJ010005033.1, read as the reverse complement.
TTATCTGTTTTATAAATTATATTTTTGCTTTTTACTGTTTGATTAATGACTTTCAGTATTTGTTTTTAGAGTGGAATTCTTTCTTCACTCTCCACTTATGTTAGCTAGTAGAGAATAAATGAGAAATTGATTAAAAATAATAACTAAAGAAATTAATGAAAAAGATAATAAACCTTGCAAAGCAGGTAATAATAGATTCATCTGTATTTTGTTTTATTTCATTCATTATGTCCCCTTTGTGGAATAATCATTTTTATCCTGATAAGATTTCTTTCATTTTTCCTGTGCTCCAGTCTTGATTTCCTATGTTCATACCCATATTCAAAACAATGTAAGATAACATAATTTATCTTTGTAAATTGCTTTCAAAAATCATTATCATCTTATTAAGTATATTGTCTGTAAAATTTGCATTGACTCTAGTCACATTTACACAGTTACATTTACCGCAGATATAACTCCATTTCCTGTATCCCTGGCCAAACACTAGTTTCAGCCAAAGTCATCTGCATCTGCCCGTATAAATCACTCCATAAATTAGAGACAGCATTCCTCATAGAACATGAATTTATTTTTGAATCCAGACAAAATAAATCATAAAGAAGAGCCATGAAGTTGGGACTGCAGCCTAATTTTTATTATGTTCCTTCAATTAATGTAGTTTAAAGCTTTGAATTCATAATCAAAATATTATAAAATTATGTCCATCTTGTTTTGTTTTTTTCTTCCTCCTATCTCATTCAACTGTACTGTAATATTTATCCAGGCATCCAGGACTTTCTTCCTTTCTTTTCAAAATCTTTGTGCTTTTATCTGCTGTTTAACTTTACTTATGATTTCTGGTTTCTTTATAGGGCCTCGTTTCAAGTTAACAAGTGTTTTTGATATTTTGGTGTTAAAGACACTGGAGTTTGGATTCAGTAACATAATAGCAACATTTCAACTATCACCATATTTATTCATTGTTTTAATATTTATTAATTCATTTCACATTCATAGAGTGCCTACCATGAGTTAAGTATTTGATAGTGACAAATGTTCTGTTTTCTGCTCTTAATGGCACAGTCAAATGATGGAGACAAATATTGATATATTTGAGATAAGTGCTGAAAACGAGGTATACACATGGGAAGTCTATCTTCATTGGCTATTGCCAGCTAAAATTCTAGTGCAAACTTAAATCAGACGGAGGGCTGTCAGGAATCATTGTTCATGTTACTGAAGTTATCACTTCTACAGCTGCTCAAATTCTTTGTGTTTTTTTTATTGGCAAGAAATTATGTAAATTGTTTTCTCCACATTTGAAATGTAGAGATGATTGTTTCTCATATAAATTTTTAAACTTGTCCAAGCATTGTAAACAGCGTAAAAGGTGAAAAGTGGGAATGTCACATGTCACAGTGTATCAGGGTAATGAGATGTCTAACATAGAGCCATAGACATACAGCCTGAAAAACACTTCTTCATATCCGTGTTCTTGGTAATTTCACAAATTATAATATAGCATAAGTGAGGAAAACTATTTCTTTCAATAGAATCATGGGTCAACTCAAGGTAAACCATTATTCTATAAAAACATGGTTCAGAAATAACCTAATTAGGTCTTATAACCACATTTCTAAGGGCTACTGCTCTGTTATTATGTGTAAAATATAAGAACTCTTCCCAATAATGTGAAAATGAGGAAAACTGATATGAAATCTACAGTAGTAAGCTAACAATTTTCCAGACAACAGACTTATATATTTTGCATTATTGTTCTGAAGACCTATAGGCTTTGGTTACTTGGGACTGCTTTTTTTCCTCCTACATAGCAGAGCTACAGATTTAATTTTATTGGTATGAGAAATATGAAGCTAGGGAATTTAATAATTGTTTCACTAGGTAAGAGATGAAGTAAATTCCATTGCCTTTCGTTTGATTACAATCTTCCCTGCTGGTTTAATTAAAAACATCCATGTGAGGAAGAGGAAACATGGTAGAGGATCTAATTGTTTTATTGTATTGGATGTAGAGTAGGAACAACGAAACCAAAAGGTTTATACTTGTAAAACGTAAATGTTTCATGTAAATCTAAATTGCAGACACAGGTCAGCTATAGACAAATGTCAGTAGACTAGATTCAAAATGCACTGCAGGCAGAAAAGATGACATTTATCAGTCATCCATACATCAGTAACTAAAACAATTTTAGGGTTGTCTAGACAGGCATCTATTATTTCTTAAATTTAAATCTCTAGTAGAGGGACAACAGCAAGTGTAGTACCTATTTTTAGTTTCATAAGAAATGAAAAGAAAGGCCTAGGAAAATTTTCGAAAATATTTTCAGGAATATACATGTAGAAAAGAGTTTCATTGCTGTTACTACATACCGAAAGCAACTTATGATTAAATTAGCTTTCTCCTTACCATGGCACAAGCCTGAAAAATTACAAAGTACTAGTATGCATGATTCAATTTTCTGAGGTTTGGATAATTGACCAATAACGATACTTTAAAAAAGGAATCTTTACAAATATTTTTACAAGTTTTTGTTCTTTTTAAAAAATTGCTAATAAATTAGAAAATTCTTTTTTAAATATTTGAAAATGGTAGAGTTAGGTAGCAGGAAATTAAACATGCTAACATTTTGAAAATGTCATCCAACACTTTTTCCAAATAGAAGGCCAGCAAAGGATTATGAGAAATAATAAAAAATAAACAGGACATTGGGTAGTAGATAAATTAACTTTCAGTCTTCCGAGAGAAAATATAATTGGATAGGAAATTTTATTTACATTATATTTGAAACTATCAATATAAAATTTAGTTTAGACAAGCTCAAATGTAAAATAACAACTAATATATCACAAAATTTCTAAATGGAAAGATTAGCAAAATGTCATATTTTAGATGTCTGAGAAATTAAAAACAAAAACAAAGTAGATATAGCAAACCATAAAAGAACAAAGAAAACAAATCTTATTAGTTGCTGGATTACTTTGGAATTTTATTCCTTTTATTTTTCTGCTACCATTTTATTCTATTGTTTACATGCAACTACAGTTTTTAGTGGTATAATTTTCTTGTTGTTGAATAATATTCGTTAGGATTAACATACTTTTCCAGATATGTAGGTATCTAGTTTATAAATGATAAATCTTCATCCCTGTTTACCATAGGGAATCTATAGGTTCTACTACTTTTTACCACTTAAACTCATTAAATTTTTTTCTTTTCATTTTTTAAAAAATTATGATTTTTAAAGTAATATTTAATTTGGGTCCAATGATTTTTTTAAAAAAAAAAAAACTACCCATGATCTTGGTTTTTCTAGCAATAATTTATTTTAAAGTCCTTTTTTGCATTGAGAAATCATGGCATTTTAATGCCATCTATTTTTTGGCTCTCCAGGAAGTGCATTTTTCACCCTCCCCACAACACACACCCCATATATACATCTTTGTGATGAACGCTATTGTGCTAAATATATTACATAGTGCAGATTGCTTCAGTTCACTGATTCTAGATCTTATAGTCATAAATCACGGCTTTTAAATATTTATAACATTCTCTTGAACACTTAAGTGAGAAAGCCAAAATAAAATTTTTCATTTGCTCTTAGAGTAAAAATGTTTGTGCTGGTTAAAAAATACTACTGCTTTCTTTAAGAAATTAAATTACACCCAATAACCTCTACCTAACCACTGGTATTGAGCGATTTTGCTTGAGTGTCCTGATTTTCCTTCAGAAGCATCAAAATAATTGTTAATAGGCAGGTTCTTAATACAATCCAGGGATCTCTTTTTATCTATTATTTTTGTTTTATCTGGAATTCCCTTTGGCCCCAGTGATAATCACCAAACACTTTATTTTATTCGGACAAAAATTTAAGAGGATATATTCACCCAAATATATCCAAACCAAATAAATCGATCTTTAATTCCATTTAAAATTCATGTTTCCCTAAGACCAGCTGCAACGTACAGTTCAAATGTGTAAATGTTAAGTTGGTTTTATACTACCGTTCAGTCAAAACATCGTGCTGACAAAGAGGGGCAAGGACCATTTTTGTAACATCTAGAGACAGAATAATCTGGTATTAGATAAAAAATTAGAAACGGGGTACCCTAACATTTCTCAGAATCCCTCAAGACATGATAAAACAATTTGGGGTTCATTTGCAAGATCTTTATGTCAAGCCTGCTTTGCTGCTTTTTCTTAGATGGTGGGAATTTCTTAGATTTTACTTCTTATACCTGCTCTGTCATCAGTATCCACTAGGTGGAGGTATAATTTTATTTTTTCTTAGGTTTAGGCTAACTTGACGGCTTGTGATGCTCTGTGAAAGGAATATTCATTTTCACAATTTGAGGATATACCTTTTAATTGCTGTTTAATAAACACTCTGATGTCAATCTCTATTTTTATGAATGTTATTTTTATATTGGTTTACATTTCCTTTTTTTGTTCTTGAGTTTCAGTATAGATTCTAAAATATAGATTATTGATTGAATTGATTGCATTTTTAGAATTTCTTCTCTTATGTGGGAATATACAATTGAATGAATATTCTCAATTCCAGAGTATAGATAAATGTAATCCCTGGCATTATGTAAAGATGCATTGAGACTAAGTACAGGTCGTTGGCAGGGATTTAATTGGAAGGGTTAGAGAGGAAGAAGTAAGAGATTTTCTTTTTTTCTCTAAGCCAGGTAAGACTGTTCCACTCAGCTCTATAGCTGCAGGAAGCAAAGGATATGAAAGCAAATGAAGTGGTTTGCAGATCCTGAAAGATCCTCTCTTCATAAAAATGTCTCTTCTCCTTTTCTTCTCCTCCCTTCTTTTTGTTCTTTTTCCTTCCCTTCTCTTCATTTCAAGATTAGAAGTCTATTTTCTTTTCTGTCTCCCTGTGTCTATTGCTGGCCTCTATGTCTACCTATCTAGGAGAGATGCACATAGATACATATGTACATTTATATTAGATTTTTATATAATGCAATTTATGCCATATATAGACATTATATAAACATACATAATTTGAGACTTTATTTTAAAAAGCAAGAAATAAGAGAAGTATTCACTTTTAAGAGGGCTCCACATTTGTTTCTGTCCTTCCTGTAGATGCTTGTATTGTGGAAAACTATTTGCTAATTATATATTTCTAGAAATATAAGCATTATCTTTCTCCTTTCCTGATTTTCAGGAGGACAAAATGTTTCCTGTGACTCTTGTTTCAAGTGTCGTCCTGGAAACCAGGGACTTTAAACTGCACAGACAATGTAAGGCAGAAGGATGCTCTTCCATACTTAAGGGCAGACTAGATTTAAAACAAAAGACTTAGAGGAACTGTCTTAAATCTAGGGGTGGCAAAATTTCAAGAGCTAGTTTCATGTGAAGTTCTGAGTTAACAAGCACAGTATCTAACCTTTTATAGCCAACATCGCTCACTCTCTTTCCAAGAAGCACAATCCTAATGTTCAAGGCTAAATAAAATAAATAGGGATCTTTCTGATAATACCACTTTTCGTCTTATTGATACATATTTGAACGAGGTATATTTGTAAGTCAGAACACCTATATCACAGACATATTTTGAACAAACAAACAAGTAGAAACAAAGGAAAGTCTGGATTGCTTTGCTTCGGTAAACTGTTTAGGCCTGTTAACTACATTTGATTGTAAGTGAACGAACCCTGTGTCTTAGAGTTTTGAGAAAACATTATTCTCCCCCCATCCTCTGTGGTTGTATGTGCCTGTGGTCCTTTAATTCCGTATAACCATGCTCACAGTGACTTTTGCCATATTTCTAGCAGTGAGGTTTTTTATTTTTAAATAAAATAACATTTTGTATATGGAAAGTAAATGCATTTTGCTCAGTGAAACACCATCTTTTTCAATTTGGTTCTTTGACAAATACATGTTGCTAAAATTAGTGACATAATTGCCCTTAGATTCTAACGCTTTTTAATCCTAAAGAATTTAAGGCAAGTTAAAGTTTCCCAAAATTTCCAGTTGCTTCCAGTTGGTACCATCATTGCAATGATTATGTTTGATGGTTTTAGACTTTTCTTTTCGTTTCTCATTGGAATAGAGACAAACTGTGAAATAGTGTCATAGTTACTAATTATGAAAGTGTTACATTTTATAACCAAACAAAATAAATCCTAAAAAAAAGCCACATAGTGTCAGCCTTCACTCCTGCATAAAGAAATAAGCAACAACATACTACTGCAGGGTTAAAGGGCAAGTACATAGCTTAATGAGAAGCATTTTTTTTCTTAAATTTTTGGGCAATCTTTTTAAGACATACAGATAATCAAATAAAAAACAAAAAAAACCTGGATAATGCATTTTTTGCTTACAGTTTTGAGCTCAGTGATATCTGTCATGTACTGGTGTTAACTACTGTTCTGATACCGATACTACTGCTGCTGTTGTCACTGGCTCTAACATTGCAGTTGTCATCAGTATTCATCATTCTCTGAAGTTATAAACTCAAGAGAATGGCCTTTTTATTTACCTTATGGGGATAAAAATAATCATGAACTTTCAAATATTTTTTTCTCAACTCTCCTCTGCTACATGCTGATCTTCTATCTCACAGTCTCTCTCTCATTCTTTCATTCTCTTCATGTTATATTTTAAAACATGAGAGTAATGAAAACTTTCAATATTAAATGTTCTCCCTGTGACTCTTTCAGATACTTGAGCCTAGAGTAATTACTGCTGTCTATTAAGGTATATTTTTTTGTTATTCAACACTCATTATGAGCTAAGTAGTTTATATTTGTAATCTCTGATTATGAACTGAACTATGTGAACTGAAAAGAGTACACTACTTACTAATATGACTTGAGCAAATTATTAATATTTAACCTGTTCCTCAATCTCACCTGTAAAATTAAAAAGATATGTACTTGATTTTAGTATTAATTAAGTTAGGGCATGTGGTCCTTAGAAAAATGTCTGCAACTCAAATGTAAAGTGTTACATATTATTATTATAACTATTAGGAATATATGAAGTCTAGTTATGTTTAAGCATTTTTCGTTATAGGTATTTCTTGGTATTTCTTTCAAATATTCCTGCATAGTATTTGGCACACTTCTGTTATATTAGCATTTATTCCTTTCTCTGAAAAACAAAGATTTTTTTTTCGTTTCCTGGAGGTATTGAAAGCTATAGCTGAAAAAGACAATGTTATGTTCCCAAAATTTTAAACCTTATGCATAAAATAGATCTTGGATTATGGAAACCAATGTGTGGCACACCAGGCTTCTTCATGACATATTTTACCTAAAAATTGCTGTGCAACGTGAATGAGAATTCTATTAAGAATTAAGAAAGAAATAACAATACTATTATTAATATAATAATTACTGTTTGTATGGAGTGATTTCAAATTTATAAATATTTTTCACTTACTTTGTTTTATTTGAACCCAACAATATCTATCTAAAGAAGGCATCATTAGTCCCAAATAAAAAAATAAGGAAATGGAGTTTCAGAGACTTAAATAACTTGCCAAGACTCACTTAGCACGAAATAGTGGAACTGTATCTGGGAGGCAGGTTTTCTATCTCCAGAGCTCTCACTCCTAAATAGATCATTAGGACTTAAATGGACCTTCAAATTTTCTAGTCTAAATCGTTATTTATTCAATGAGAAGATGGAGGACAGAGAAGAAAAGGACCCGGACAATGTGACATAAAGGGCAGAATTAAGATTAGAACTCTTTATTTTTTTGTAATTTCTAATTCACTTTTCTTTCTCTTATGCCATAATATCCTATAACCAGCATTTTAAATAAGTTTTTTTTTTTTTTTACCCTACAAAGTCTGAGAATGTCTGAAATTTTAAAAGATCTCCATATTTATGATAATTATTACACAGTTGATCCGATCCTCTGACTCGAAGACAAGAAGATGTTTTTCCTAGGTTTCCTTGTTAGGGACAGAGCCTCTTTGCATCAGATCTCAAATTCTATTACGTGTACAGAGGAGTAGTAAACGTGGTTAGCATCATCGCGTGACAGCAGTTCTGTCATTTGGGTATCTCTCACAGAACCAGTCAGAGTCCATATATTCTGCTTTCCATGAATACCAGGTTATTTTTTTTCAAATCCCAGTGGAATCTAGACACTAAAAGAAAACACTAGAGGGGATGCAAAGAAGGCAAACCATCCTCCAGATGAGCACAAGGAACAATTCTCCATGAAAATGCGTTTGTTCCCAATTACCACATAGAAATTAATTTCTAACCCTGTAAACCTGAGCAGAGTAGAATAATATTTATTTTAGCAGCGTCTTCATTTGGATGCCAAATTTATATGAGTAACACTGAACTTGAGAGTTTTCAATTTATCTCAATTTTCTAGCATGTGAAGTACTCTAAGATTTTATTCAACAAAGGTTTTGAAGATAAAAAGTATCACATAGATACAAAGAGAAAAGTCCCAAGGAATGAATATAGCCCTCTTTGATGGAATTAAATGCTGTTCTCTCAAAATTTTGATTTTCTTTCATTTGCTCATGTATTCATTCATTTTAATTCATTTATTTAATAATACATTAATTCAACAAATACTTATTAAAAGTAATAAATAGCCAGGTCTATGCTAAGTGCAACTACGGAGCAATCAAACAAACAGACTGAAAAGGTATAGACTGTACTCTAAGAACCTACGAGGGAACTAAGCATTAAATAATGACATTTGAAAGTTGAGACCAGTAAGGGTCATGAAAGTTCATTGTAAACAAGATGCATTGGAGATGTTAAGAAACAGGGATGTGTTTGTGAAATGAATAATTAGAGAAAGGTTCATGAAGAAGAGAGATTTTGGTTAACTGAAAATAAGTAAACCTGAATTTGTGGATGTGGTGGCAAGGACATTTAAAGAGAAAGGCAAAAATGAATGTTAGCAGAAAGGCAGGAAAATAGAGTGCAGTGAGGATCAGTGAGTCATTTATTTTGCCTGGAGCATAGAAATATTCGATGACACATTGACATAAAAGATTACAAGTTTTGTGTGTTCTATTTTTAAACAAGCAATTTTATGCATAGAAATTTATCCTGCATATATATGCTCATGTGAGCAATGACATATACAGAGGACATCCATTCTAGTTGTACTGAAATATCAAATGTGTAAAATATCTAAGTGCTCAACAGGTAAATAAAATACAGTATCCCCATGCAATGACTACTGAGCCGCTATTAAAACAAACGAGAAAACTGACAAATGAAAGAAACAACAAAAATAAACCTAGTCTATTTCATATGTATGAATATTCTACAGCCTCCAAGATATATTGTCAGATAGAGAAATTAATACATTGAACACATGCATTGTACATAATAGATTGTACAAAAATAAGCAAGATAAAAATATATATGTTTAAATATTTTATATTATCTCTGGAAGCACACACAAGGATAAAAGCAATTATATCTGGGAAAGAAAGGTGGGCTGCTTGTGAAAGCTTGAGAGGAAGAGGTATTTTTTGCTGAATACCATTTAATAACTTTCAAATTTTATATACAATCAAGTATTTATAGCATATATTAAAGTTTATCTAGAGACAGATTGTGAAAAGCTAAATTTTTAAAAGTGCGATGGAAGGAAAAATAAAATACAAACTAGTTGGAAGCTACAATGTTGAATTTTTGTTTTGTTTTGTTTTTCTTTTAATAGTAAATGTCCTGGCTATGCTTGAAGGCAGAAGTGAGGAGATGGATGAATGGAGAGGAAATGAAATAGAAGGTAAGTGAAAATTATAGGATTTAGGGCAGAAGTGGAAAGGCTGGTATCTTAGAAGACAAATGTCTTTTCTATGAGGCGTCTAAACAGAGCCCCTGAATCACGTGTTTTGGACAAAAGCTGATGGGTCATTCTTTTGTTTTTGTATCAATAGTAGTGAAGGGAGAAATGTGCGAACTGAGTGATTTGATTGGTATACAAATATCCCCATGCGATGACAGTCCTCACCATAAGGCCTCTGAGCAATGCAGGTTGCTTTAAGGTAATGTCAGGATGGTTGAGATCTATAATTTAATGACTGCTTCCCTAGCTGGTAGTTCCATGTGGAAAGACTTGTCCATAGGCCTCCAGGAAATGTGTTATGTAACCAAGGTGGGAGGGGCTGGGATAGAGATTAGAAATAAGTGTGCTTGCCATTCTTAAGGACTGTAAACTTCTCCTCATCTATCTATTAACTCATCGATAAATTGAGTGCAATGATATAATCTGCCTAGTCAATTTGTTTGTTGTGAATATATTTGGGAACGAAAAGTATAAGATATTATTCAAGGGCAAGGTAAAACACACAGATGGAGAAGTTTTTGCTTAACTATTTTAGTCTCTTCTTTGAAATAGGTTGTACTAATGGTAAAGTTTGATGTTGGGCTGTGGCCTATTGAGCCAATAGGAAATGCGTATTTATATATTTAGTATAAATGTGGACATTTTACTTCATTCACTCCAAAGAGAGACAAAAAGCAAAATTTAATTTTATTCTACAGCAAGATTCATTTTGTTTTCATCTCTGTTAATTATAGCACAATGTTTGATTTTTTTTTTTTTTTTTTTGCATGAATGAATGAATAACTCTGCTAACATTCAGAGGCATTCAGAAGGGTTGTATGAAACCAGGGACAGTGGCATCTACCTGTAGTCTCAGCTACTCGGGAGACTGAGACAGGAGGCTCTTTTGAGCCCAGGAGTCCCAGGCCAGCTTGGGCAACATAGGAGAGCCCATCTCTAAAAAAAAGAAGCAGGAATTGCTATGACCTTCATCATCTCCTCTCACGAATTTTGGGAACCAGTTTAAATATAACTAAAAATGATGCAAAACCTGTTAAATAATATTTTTAGCCATGGTTTCTAAAATTTGGGGGACAGGAAATAGGATTACTGAATTTCAAAATCAAGGAAAAAGTAAAAAGAAAACCTCTTTGAGGTAGAACTTAGCCTAGGATATATTTTCTTTATTTCAAATCCATAGTAGTCTGTAGAAAAGCTGACTCACTTTAGAGCATATAAGATAGCATTTTAAAGGGGGAATGTTGAAGAAAATGTACTGAAAGAGCATTGAAGTTGAAGGAGCCACTATATCTCTATCTGTATGTATACCTACCTATGTCTATTTATCTATCATTTATCTATTTACATGTCATCTGTCTTTCTATAATCTATCATCTATATGTTTATCCATCCATCCATCCATGAATATGTGTGCGCATGTGTATTGGGTATTAAATAAGAAAGGAAATAACTAGGGCAATAGAAATTTTCCCAATAGGGCCACTATTAAACTTTTAACAGTTGATGAAATGGAGAGTCACAACTAATTGAAATTAGTGTATCAGCTCTTATAAAAGGAACTTAACAGTCCAACTGGTAGTAACATACATTTTTAAGAAATCTATAAAAGTTTGAGAAAAATAAAATAAGCACTGAATCATAGCAAACATTCTGCCAGACGTTTTTTGATTAAACACTTCACCATTATCCCAGGGAAATATTTTAAAAGTTTCATTCATTCCATCAAACATCACCTTCATAATTCTTCTCATGTCTGTTGGCCATCTATATCACTGACTTCTTCATAATGCTTTTATTTATATTGACCTTAATTTGAATTTTTAAAAGTAATCTCTTCTTACATAATTTCTTTGAAACTTTGAATTTGATATTATAGTTATACTGCTTCTCATACAGATAAACTAAGTTTATAACTGATTATGTAAACAATATTCATCTATCTCATAAAATTGTGTTGAACACCCTTACTTAACTATATTTATTAATTCCGGTATGATGAAAAAGCTAAGTAATTACAAAAAATTATTAATTTGGCTGTTACTAATCTATTTAGATAAGTAAACAGTGTAAGTATACAGTGTATGTAAAATAAATGGTATATATATATGTAAAGAAGTGGCACCAGAATTCTTAAACCAAGAGGAAAATACTTTGCATTGCCGTTAGGGGATAGAGTGAAACTCTGAGAGACTACACAACAAATTTGTTTCTCAAAGAGAAAAGAAAGAAACATGGGTTGGGCATGAGAGACAGTGTGTTTCAGGGGACGGATTTAGGGTAAGTCCAGGGTACAATCAGTTACAGTGGAGAGAATATTTTATAATGTAGAGAAAACAGTAGCCAGGTAATATTTTGACAATGGGTTGCCTGATGCTCTGTGGAAGAAGAATGGCTCTCCCCATGGTTACAAACTATTTCTCCCTAACCAGCCTCCCCAGTTTTTAGTAAGTCAGCTACACTTACTGCTAATTGGTGTGAGTGGGAATTTTGTATAAGTTGAAGAGGTGTGCATAGAATCACCGTCTCAGAGACAAAGGTAACTATGAGAATTTATGACTATGAGAATTTATATTCCTCCCTGGAAATTTCAAGACATTTGAGAAGGACTTGGTACTCTCTCTGGTGTGGAATTCAGGGAGATGAGATAATTTCAGACCCAAGTGTCAGTCATATTGCAGTTAGTTCTTCTCTACATATAGGGTAGATTCAGTTTCAGTTCATTTAAAAACAATTCATAATGTTCCCCAAAAAATTAATCTTGAAGATTTTTAGGAAAGAGTAAAGGAATCAAGTGGAACTCATACAGTTGCAGTTAGAAGACTAGACCTCAGAGGAGGTCGATTAAGAAAAGATCATCCCTTGTGAAGCTATCCATGTGTGGGTGCATCACGGTCTGCACCAGCTGTCTCCCACCTGCTCTAAGGAGGTGCAGGCATCTTAGGTTGGTTTCTCCCCGAAGCAGACTTTGAGAAAAAGTTCAAGCTCAGGTAGTTTATTTGGAAAACACAGGGAACACCACAAGGGAAGTTAGGAAGTGAGCTTAATCCTCCAAGGAAACTTTGAGAAATGCTCTCATTCCTAAGGGCAAGTGAGCTGGAGGATTTATACCCAACTCTCAAGAGTAATTTCTTAAAGGATCCTGGAGGTTGATACAGATTCCTCCAGCACCTCCAGCCTGGTTCGCATGGGCCGAGTGGCCAGATAAAAAGCCCCTTAGGCATACTTAACCTACGGCTGGCTGGCAACTTCAAGTTGGCAAGACTACACTGAAATCAGTAAGGTCCGCAGGATGCAAGCAGGGAAACTGACAGCATCTGGCACAGTAACTAAGTAGGAAAGGTTTTATCTCTCAATTTGCCATAAGGCTAAGAAGGAAAGGGATCAGAAACCCAGGACACTTGTTTTCTAAGGCTGCCTTCTGTATTAAAATGCTTCAAAGTTGTTGTGGGACTATTATAGCACATAAACGCATATCAATAATACTCTAGTTAGTTGGTTTGGATTTTAAGTTTCCTTAAATTATAATCATAATAATATCCTGCCACACACCAAGAGGCTACCACCTATAGGAACCGTTGTAAATTTTTTATGTAAGGTAACTTATTTAATCTTCACATCACCTTACCAATGTAGTGTTCCTATACTCAGTTTCAAATGAGAACATTTAGTGCTCAAGAAGCTTATGGAAATTACTCCAGGATACACAGCAGCAAAACCTGGATGTGAGGACAGATAGCAAGGCCACTGTCCTTTCCACTTTTAAAAGGCCACTGAATTTTAAAAGATTTAGATGTATGTCCCTATGTGGGTTAAGGAAAGAAGAAACTTTGGTTACTCAAGGATATGATCTAGGTAAAACATAAGAATAAGTAAAGCAAATATGAGAAGCAATTTCCAAAAACATTTTACATAATAACAGATACAATCTGTGTGTTGAGGGGCAGGGAGAATAGACTTTGAAGGCCAAAAAATGGGAAATGTGAGATTAAATAGTTATTTTGGTCAATATATATATATATTTGCATTTTAATTTATTTTCCTTCACAATATTTTAGATTTTAAGTATATCAAATTGCGAATATCGAGAAGAATATAGAGCCCTAATATTTCTCCAAATTATTTGATGTGGACTCACACTTTTGACATTTTAGGTAAGGGACAAAAGATCTCGTGATATTTTATGCTAAGCGCCTTCCTTACTCATAAATACTGTTCAAGTTAATTTGTTAAAAAAGTTAACATTTTAAAGTTTCTAAATTAAGTAGTGGTAGGTTAAGCACAAGAAGTATTTATTTATTTTAGAAATTATGTGAGGTGAACACATGGCAAAAAGTAATTATAAATGTCAGAGATGGACTTACCTAAGGATCTATTTAGTGATTAGGGCCGTGAACCGCCCCCTGTCACTTTCCATCCTTGTAATTATTCATAATTTTAGACTTGTCTCAACCAGATTAACTAAATTTCCCTTGAAAAATGGGGAAGGAAGGCTGCCTCAGAGTCCAGAAGTAAATCCCCGATAACAAGGCTCACATGACTCTGTTTCCTTTTAGGTCCATACCTTATTTATCTTTTGGTCAATCACCACCTTCTACTATCCCTTATTTTTGAATTCCAATTAATAAATTCCGCAGTGATTTTTTTTTCCCAGTTCCTTCAAAATTCTCTTGAATGACTGAGAAATCTTCAAAATTACAATAAAATATTTTTAAGGCCTTTATTCTCTCCCCTAGACTTCAGTGACACTATGAAGTTTCACATAATTTCTAGTCTGCATCTCATCAAATACTGGCAAAATTTATTCAATTCAAATTAAATAGATGTTGCACAGCATAATCTTTCTCTATTAAATATGTCACTTTTTGCAATTGTTTCTTAATATCCCTCACAGCTTCCATCTAAGATTAGCACTTTCTTTGCTGCCAGAGTTTCACTAACCTACTGAATTATTCACTGAAGCATAACCTTCAGATATCAGGTTAGAAAGACCTTGATTATGGCAGGAAGTGAACTGTATAAACCATTTTTCTTTAAAAGAAAATTTCTCAGTATAGCAAAGTCTGAAATGAGATAAGCATTAAATGTGTGTAAAAATTAAGTTCGTAATTGATAGGAATTTATCCAACTGTGACATTCCTGCATTTTGTTTATTATAATGTATAATACCATCCTAAGTACTGCAAAGCAGCATAGAAACATTTGCACTGCCATTTAGTCTAAGACACCGGCCTGGTTGCATATTTAACAAAGTTATTGAATGTTAAATTGTATAATGTTTTACACAAGCCTGTGAATATTCAGATTAATTTTTTGAAGTTGTATTTTCTCTTTATTTTCTATTCACTTTTGTTTCCTTCACTATAGCTTTGTTTTAGTGTCATATAGCTCTAGAGTTCATGGTAAAGTCAGCAATTCACCGTGGGCCTCCCTGCAGCAAATTCTATTAGTAGCATCCATTGCTTTATCTCAATTCAGTGTTGAAAGGTCATTAGAATACTGTCTGAGGAGAGAACACTCTTGGAACACCTTTGCTAGTGTTGAAATCAGAAAACTCACCACTCACAAATCAGCCACTTCATGACCAATCCACTGGATACCCAATAGCTAAAGTGCAATGCTGATACACAACAGGGTGTGTGTCCTATTTTTCTACCAGATGAGAAGAAAATGCAGAGATAAACACCAATCTACATTTATCAACATTTATTCCAAAAGCCACTGGGGAGATTTTTGTTCCTACAACATATTTGACCTCAGATGCTATTCAAATGACTTTCCAAATACTCAGGTGGAGCATGTATGTTTCAAATATCAGTCCAGTTATTAATGTTAGGCTTTTCCTACATTACAGTCAGTGTTGTAAAAGTCAACGCAACTTAAGAATGTCAATAGTGAAGGATGGTGCATCATTAAAGAATGTGTTTTGATCAGATTTTCTACATAGATTTGCTGTTCAGATGGAGGCAATAAACCAAGAAACATTTTTCACCATGAATCAATGTAAGTGGTATAGGCAACACTAACAATTTTCTTTTAATGTCGCCCATGCTACCCCCAACAGAAGTACCAATTGCATTCTCTTCTAAACTATTAGCCTGAGTGAATGATTATTTGAAAGGCTTTTCATAAACACTTAGGGAAGTGCCAAATAAGCATTGTGAAAGGACAAGTTCCTCAGAACAAACAGTGCACTGGGGGAGAAAGACCCAGGAAATATGCTGCTAAAGAGAAAACTGTGAAAACATCTTTTCCTTAATGAACGAAGAAAAATCTTATTAGAACAAACATAACAACAATTTGCCATTTTGTTCAGGTGAAGAATTCAACTGTCTTCTATCAATAAAATGTTTTTACTGGGGAGAAAAGTATAAGAATTTGGGAGGGTTATAATGAGTTGCACATGGTTTGTTAGAATAGTAATGTATACTTTTTAAATATTTCTCTCTACTTTGTGGATTTTTTTCTTTTATTCTCCCCTCCCCCTCCCCTCTACTCTGTGAATATTTATCGTGTAAGTACTTAAGTCATTGAGAACATACGGTCCAAAAAAGTACAAGAAAAAAATCCCCCTTTTATTCCTGTATGCCATTCCTTGCCAATTTGATATACCTTAATTTTCTTGTATTTAGCATTCCCATCTTTTGAGTGGAATATGAATTTAGAAGATGATAGCACCAAAATATTAATGCAAAAGACATCATATAAACTAGAGAGAGATACATTTTGATCACATAGTAATAGAGAGTGGGGTGATAGGTCATTTTCTAAGAAAATTCCCAACAAATCCTCTTCCATTTGTTTAGAAAATGTGGGATTGAGTTTAATCACAAAGAATTTTCCTAGTGATAATTCTCAATGGAGAGAGTCTATATAAAATTTCTCTCTCATTTACAATTACTAAGCCCCTAAATAAGTGCAGAAATGAATAGGACACTGTCTAGGTCTTAGGGAGCTCACAGTCTTGTAGAGGAGCTCTGTGAGTCTGGTCACAGGGGATATGCTCAAGCTAGCACAAGGATGGTAATAGGAGTGATTCCACCCCTTCCTATGTTCATGTCACAAATATTTTCATGGGTCCTTTTCCTTGCTTATCTCAAATATGACTTCAAAATCTTTCTCAACAAAGTATAGATTGGCATTTGAGTTGAAACTACTCTGCCGTCCCTGCTTTAGTGGACAGTCCCTATTCTGTGGTATTTCTACTGTGTCTGAGGTTATACATTTAGGATTTACATGGATGGGGAACAAAAAGTGCAAATGTTAGGCATATCGGGAAAATGTCTAAATAGATTGCCTTGAAGACAAAGGGATTGATTGTACTAATTTATCTGAAAGTCAGGAAATACCCTAGGATGAATAAGAATTCAAGAGATGATCTGGGATTAGTCTTCCCCAAGGTCTCCTACAGATTAAAGTAGGCCATGATTTGTTTGATACTTCAGAAGATAGTAAAAATGAGCTCCAGAATCTTTCTGTACATTATAATAGTCATCAAACTGCACTGTAGTTTTTTAAATGTAATACCCGCTTCCACATTAGACTATGCATTGTCTGAGGGCAAAGAACATGTCTGTCTTGCTCACTCCTCAATACCTAGCATATCCTAAGGGAATCTCTGATATAGCATAAGTGCTCTATAAATATTTAATAAATTGGTAAATTAATTAAATGATTATCTGAGGGTGCTAAGTATATGAAAGTGCAGGCAAAATTAAATGAAAAGCTAAGTATATACGCAAGAGAAGAGACTAGATTACCATATTTACCAGGATAAGCCCGTGTATTATCTTGTCTTAGAGGTTCCACATTTGGTCATAAATATGTACTTGACTCTACTCAAAATCACCCAATTCTTAACCAGTTTATTTTATGCAGGAAAAACAGAAGAGGGTGGAGAATGTCAGAGGCAGATGCGTAACAGGAAAATAAAGAGATATGGTAGATCTCATGGAAAGTTAATAATTAAGGAAACTAGGTACGTATTTCTCCAAGTTTGGGATGGGGGGAGCTTTGGAGAAGGGGCGATGAGTGCTGGGATCCTGAGTGTCGTGTGAATTAGGACTGCTGTAGCACTGGAGCCAAGGCTTCCCAAAGGTGGAAATTCATTGTCCCCTTCATACTCTTTCACTCTCCTCCTCTCTCTGTTTTTAATTCCTCCTCAAATTTATAAGAGCAACTATATTTCTCCCAACAGTCCAGTGTGAGTGGTACTCACTCTGTGGCACTAAGATAGCTCATGATGAATCAAACCAACGTGTGTCCATCCTATTGGTGGACTAAGTACATCTACAAGAAACTTAATAGTTCTATGTAGGACATTACCAAAACAAATTGAGCAAATAATTCTTCTCCTCCCCAAACAATTGCTTTTTATTAAGATCCTTCAGGAGATTGCTAGTTAAGACTGTGATATAAGCATTTTATTTAACACCTTCTAGTTTCTCTGGATACAGTGTTTTCTGTGCTATAGAAAGAAGGCTGTTGCTGGTATTCTGGGATTCATTAGAAGATTTTTAAGAGCTGAATATCATTATTTCGTTGATATATCTTATGCCCTTATCCCTGATGTCTCTTTTGTTATTGACAAAAACTATCCTTGTGTTACCTAGTGAGCAATGGCTGTGGTGTGCTGGTGAATACAGGCCACAAAGATGGAAAATGGAACTTCTGCTGCTGGTCATTTCAAAGCACTTGCTTCAAAACACACAGAAAATTTGAGTGATGTCCCCAAGCCATAGAACAAACTAGGTCAGAACACTCTCAGAACAATTACTCATTTCTGGGGCCCCCTTATCACTTCCTTGACTAGCCAAGTGAATATTTCACCAGTGGGCTATTCATGGAAACCCAATCAAGATCTGTGGCAGGGTGATAATTTATTTCAAATTTATGATTGTATTTCCAGTATATATTAAAGGAAGTAGTTGCTCTCGCTTTCCCTATGGCCTCCCATTTGATGAAGATTTTCTGTGTTAGGTGACTATTTCATAATTACATAATTAGGGCTGCACAAAGAGTAAGCAACCATCTAAGCAGTGGGATTTTTAGATTTTTCATAAGTGTTCTGTTACTGCTTTTGTCTCTCTGATGTTTTACCACCATACCGAAAATTTTCGCTAGAATCACTTCTTATGTTTCCCCTCAGACAAAGCTTTCAGCTTCTTAGAGCAGTCTGCTTTGAGGGGGAGTAAGAGATTGAGTAATTAAGGCTCTGAATTGCCAAACACTGGGCTATCCCGGAATGCTACACTCAGACCACACCTCCTTTCCGTCTGAACTCTCTCCCTCAGTGATCTTACTCAATCCAATGCCGATAAATAAATTTTTATAAAAAAAGTCCAAATTTTATATCCTATTCTAACTTTTCCACTGTGTTCTAGTATTGTTTTCTAATTTCCTATTAAGCAATTGCATATGAATGTCCAATTGGTGCCACAAATCCCATCTGAAAGCAAGTTCTTCTCCTAGCCTTCTCCATTTTAGCAAAAGGTACACCATGCACACAGTTGCACAAGCCTACATATATGAGTTAGAATTGGTTACTTTGTTCACCTCACATGTCTAATTTATCAGTGAGTCTGGCAAGTTCTGCATTAAAAATATATCCACTCTCTGCACCATGTCCATAATGAGCAAAATGTAAATGGGATGAAGACATTTTCCTATGTAAATTTTTCCAATATTTTCTCTTAGAATTTAGAATAAAATTGTAAATCCTAACCATGGACTCAAGACATTCACTGCCTATTGCCCTCTGGCTTCATCTAGCTACTCTCCCCAGGTTCACTATGCTTTGATGTTCAATCACCTGGGACTTCTTTCTGTTCCTTAAGGCAGCAAAATCATTTATAACCAAAGACCTCTCTGTAAAACTTGGGATAGCTCCTTTATTTATATACTAACACCAGGGCAAAGAAGCCTTTCTTAACTATGCAGCTAAACAGTCCTCCCAGGCACCCCTCTCACGTAATAATGGCTTTGCTGTTATAGTACTTACCAGTTTCTGAATTACTTGACTTATTTATCTGTTTACTTTGTTGTGTGTGTGACCCTTTCTTCTGAGAGCAGGGACCTTATCTGTCTTGTTCACATTCCCATAGTATATCTCAAATAATGGTTAAAATACTGTAGGAACTCCATGCATATTATTTGAAGAAATACAGAAGGGATAGAAGTAAAATCTTGGTCTCCTAATGTATAGTCTGTGTTTCCTTGCCACTTAATTCATATGTTAGTAGTGAGTTCCAGTGTATAAGTTAGTTTCAAATATAGCTAATGTATAAAATACAGTATGCTACAGGAACAAATTAACCTCAGAGTCGAAGTAGTTTAATACGTAAATTTCAGATGGGATCGGGCGCATTCAGGGCGGCACGGCCGGGGACCACAACTTTCAATAATTATTTATAGGAAGTCTAATGCCAGTTAGTGGAGCTGCTGTTCCATCTGGTGACTCAGGAATCCAGGTGCCCCACATAATATGATGTTACCCACTCCCCAGAGAGGTGGCACACCAGCTCTTAAACATTTAACCGAAAGTGAAACAAATCATCTCGGGCAAATTAGCATTTGTTGAAACTAGTCTCATGGCCAATCAGAATTGCAAGTGAAGATGAATTATTTAGGAGAAATGCACAGTATATTTGGTAAACAGCAGTGTCTCCAACACGACATTAATGGAGTGCTATAGAAATAAGATGTGGAAGGGTATAGGAGAAAAGAGGTCAGGAGATGAAAAGATTAAGAAAGGAAATAGAGAAGAGAAAGAGAAAAAACTAAACTTAAATATACTGACATTGCTCTCTGGGCTTTTTTCCACAGCTGATGCAAGGATAGCTATAATCACCACACTGGTGAGTGTGTGTGTGTGTACATATGTATAGATTCCCAGATTCCCATTTGGCTTGCAGCTGTAGCTAACATTATTTCCTGCTCCTAGTATTATCAGAAAATTTGCCTCTTAAACTCATGTTCTTCTTGATCCTTTTGCTCTAAAGTATCTTCCCACCCTCAGATGGCTCCACCCCAGGCTTGCCTTTGTGCTCCACTTCACAGCTAATCATCTTAGATTAATACCAGGGGCACTTTTGCCTAATGGAGTTTCAGCCAGAAAGAGAGAGAGAGAACTGAGAAGAAAGCTCCTGCTAAGTGAATATGTCTACTCATTTTCTCCTGTGTTTTACATGCTCTCTCGTATAAAAGAAATCACGGAAGTCAATGGATTAAATATAAATGTGAAGTAAGGAAATATGTGATAAAAGAGAGACGGATAAAAATGTACTTGAGCCCAATGGGCGGACCATGTAGTGAGCTGATATAATACTTTAATTCTGGCATCCCTGTGGCTAGCCCAGGTTGACAACATTTCAAAGATGACAACTATTTGGAATAAATCCAAGATTATACTTTAAATAAAAATGTTCATAAATCATAGCTCCTCCACTATGAATAGGACAAGCACATAAGCAATTACTTATAGGAGCAGTATTATCTTGCAATTCAAGCTGTTTTTTAAGTTGATTTGACTAAAAGCTTATTTTTTTCCCCAAAGTGAAAAATGAAAACATTCAACTTGTCTTTTTCTTTGTCCTATATATGAAGTTCAATTAGATGAGTCATTTATCTCTAAAAAATTATATGAATGAAAAATATGAATTCAAAGAAAGGAGAAAAAGCCATTATGTCTAGAATAAAGAGAGCTGGGGCAACTGCTACAAAATGGGGTTGGTGGGGTGGGAAAGAGTCAGGATACACTCCACTCAGCAAGAACATTGAGCACCACTAAGGACTCTGGACTCAAAAGAATCATTCTCTCTGTCTGTTGCTTTACAAAATAGTAGAACTCATGAAACAACTCTTTTTCTGCCCATTGGGAAGCAAGCATAGTACTTAGAGTGAGAGAATATGACTTCCAGTACTGGATCTGCTACATACCAGATTTGTGTCCTTGGATGGGTTTCTAAACTCATAAGTGTCAGTTTCATCATTTGTACAATGGAGATTTAAACCTTATGGATGAGTTTAAATAAGATAAGATAAATTATGTAGCTATCTTATCAAAATACTGGTATATTTTAAATGATATTCTGAGGCTTTGGGTTGGTAAGGGTGCTATGAAGAATGATATGCTATGTATATACACATAGACACACATATATATGTGTGTGTGTGTTCAACTTCTAGGCGATTTATGAATGCCCACCTTACTTTATAAGAAATTATAATGTCATCACTATTTTCCTATTAGAAATTTCTATAACACCAGGTGACATATAAAATCCTTACTCCCTCAATTTCTTAATGTGGACAAAATATTCAGTGTTTTTTTTTTTTCTGCTATTTATCTATCTAAGTGATATGTCAGTTACTTTTCAAACTCTGGGATAAAAATAGTCCAGGGTGTGGTATGATATCACCCATTTGTCATGGGAAAGGGCTCTCCCTACTATGCCAATAGAATCAGTGTTTCTTGATATGAAGGGAAGTTGTAAATTCAATATCAGTAAATGTTATTTTACCAAGTTCTGAATAAAATTTAGAGAGATGCAGAGACAAAATTACAGAAGACAAATCCATATTAGTGCCAAATTAGATTTCTTTAACACATTGAAAAATACTAAAATGTCATGGGAATGGATTAAGCCTGCAGACTACATTGGACAAAATTGCCTTTTTAAATGGAAAGTAAAGATGGTGATGTTTAATATAATGCCAGCAAAAATCCCAATGGAAAAATTTTGGTGGAGGGATTGAAACTTGAAAAAAATTACTTTAATATTATTTGGAAGAATTTACATTGTAGCACTGGCTTTAAATCTTTTTGGATTATGACCTAGAGTATTAAGCATATTTAGAATTGCAATCCATTTCACAAACACATACACACACCACACACAAACAAAAGAAAACCAAGTGTCATAAATAATATTTACCCTTGTGATGAACTCTTATATTTTTCTATTTCATTTATTATGTTTAAAACGTTTCTTACATTTGAGTTCTAATGTTCAATAGCAGAGTTATCATAGTTAGCAACAATGTATTCTATATTTAAAAGTAGCTAGAAAAGAAGACTTGAAGTGTTCCCAACACATAGAAATGATAAATACTCAAGATGATAAATACCCTAAATACCCTGACTTGATCATTACATGTTCTATGCATGTAACAAATAATCACATGTACCCCATAAGTATGTAAACTATTATGTAGCAATAAAATTTGTTGTATTCCAATAAATTAATTCTCAGAACCTTGAATGGGTGATGACCTACTTACATTTAAAATATACTGTTTTATAAAATAATTATATTGTTAAAAATAAGAATTATAAAGGAATTTTTACCTTATCATATATTCATATGTATTAGGAAGCTATTAGCATATGGTTGACACAATAGAAAGCACTAAATTATATTTATGTTTACATTAAAAATTTCACATAAAATAAGGATGCAATTCAAGTCAGCAATAAGACCATATATTTTAGAAAATATGTATCTTAGTATGGGCCTTAGTTATTTTGGAAAAATGATATTTAGGTTGTCTAATTTCACAACTTAAATCTAAACCAAATGCAGATGCATTAAAGATATAGGTGCGAAAAACAAAATTATACAAGTACTAAGAGAATATGAAAATTGTATAATTTTTGGTTGTGGAAGGTCTTTCCAAGCATTATAACAAATCAGAAATCATTAAAAAAAAAAAGATAGATTTGGAGCCAATATACTGCAAAAATTTTTACATGTCAAAATCATTATGAACAAAATTAAAATCAAAATGAGAACCTGAGAATAATTCAAAGCATACTTAACATTCAAAGTATCTCTAAACAGAGATGCCTTCCTTAATAATTAAAATAAACACCACTAAAATTAAAATAATGTGTACAAAGCATAAACCTAAATCATCAGTAAGGAAATGAAAAAAATCAAGTTGATTATTTAAAAAGTTCAAGTAAAAACAATAATAAATAACTCTGATAATTATCAACTTGGAAAAGATATTTTAAGGTTATAATACCCACTGTTATTTAGCTGACATTTATTGAGTGCTTTCTATATGTCAGATGCTATTTTAAACATTCAGTATCCTGTTCAATCTTTCTAAGAAAGGCTATAGTAGATACCACAACTACCATTTCTATTTACAGAACAATGAGGCTGAGACAGGTTAAGTAACTTGCCTTGAATGGTGTATCTAATAATTGGTGGAGTCAGGTTTTGATGCCAGGAAATCTGACATCAGAGCCCACATTTTTAATCAAGATTTGCTTGTGCTTACAATAGTGGCAAGAGTATGAAAAAAGTGTTTTTGGAGGAAGTGTAAGGTGGCACCATATTTCTAGAGACCAATTTTACAAAATATCCTAAAAGTACTAAAAATGTGCATGCTGTTTGGAATATTAATTCTGTTTCTACAAATTTACAAACTTGTGCAAATAATTAGTCACATGGATTTCCATAAAAGATTTTTTTAATAGCAGAAAATTAACACAAAAGAATGAGATTAAATATTTTCAAATTGAGTACATTATTTGTGGCATATTCGTGTAATGGAGTACCTTTCAGCAATTGATACACTGTCTTTGATGAACAGTTATTGACAAATACAGTAAGTATAAAAATGGATTGTGTAACAATAGGTATAACATGGATCTTACTAGATATCTTTGATTTTATATCTAGATGAAGTCTCTATTTTTTTTTCCCTGCTCTCTACCCCTGGGGGCTGATCTGGCTAGATTATATCAACAGATTTCCCGTCCCTTTTGACCTTGGAGTTGATAGGTTTGGAGAGCCTAGTGCTCAAGGGAAGAAAGCTTCTTCAAGGAAAAATGCTCATGATTCCGGTGAATTCTCCCCTTCATTTGAACCCTAAAAAAGAAAAAGAAATAACAGAAGCCCAAGAAGGAGGTCAATCACTGCACTGACCATGGTAATTGATTTCAACTACCGTGGAAGAAAATTGGTCTGCAGCTATATAATGGGAGCAAAGAAGAATTCTTTGGGAATCTAGAGATATTACTGAGACATCTCTGAGTACTCATTTCCTCAATAGTCCTGTTCAATAGAAAGCTATTCAACCAAATAAAAGCAAGAACAAAAACTCAGAAATCGTGGTAAAGAAGTTTGAATTTATCCTACATGGTGAAGTACCCCATTCAGACAAAATACTAGCAGACGGTAAAAGAGGAAACAAATGGTGTGTGGAAAGACATAGTTCTGAGGTAGGTCTGTATGGGAAGGGGTACGGCCAAATTGTCATGACTCAGTCAATGGGATTTTGTGCATCCCCTGTGTTGGGCACATGAACTTTTCGCATGGCTGAAGGACAAGATTAATTCTAAAGGACAAGAGGGTAAAACATGGTTGATAACACAAACATCTTCCATTTGCATCTCTGGTTCACCTTTTCTCCCTCTCTTCTGGGGACTCTATCAGCAGGGCTCCTTCTCTGCTTGATTCTACTAGGATGTATCTAGTGCAGAGCTCTGGAAGGAGATCAGAAGGAGGGAAGAGAGTGAGTTCAGAGAACTAAGTTCCCTCGTCCATCCCTGCAAGTTTCCCTTTGACCGCGTCCCTTGATTATGCTCATGTTTCCTAGGAAGACAACTGATTCCATGCACCTCTTTCTCCTTCCAGGTTCCAGTGACCTGACCATGTGCCCATTCTCATTCATTTGTCCTTAGGGTTGGTAACAGTTCACCTGGGACAAGCTCTGAGTTATTGTACTAACCTTTGTGGTTCCTTTATATTCAAACTTTTGTAACTTCTCCCCTTTTAATATAAAACTTCTCGAATATCTATTAGAATGCCTTGTGTATTCGATATGGGGAAGATATATGAGAGGTTAAGTAAATACCCTATTGTCCTGACTTTGAATTCAAAATATAAGTATAACCTCATAAAGTATTTTTAATATTTATCTATGTATGTATTTATTAGTTCTGTTCACTGGCAAGACTTAGGGACAATGACTGACTCACCCAGCAGCTATGAGCTTCCCCAGCAACCAGATTGTGCTTCTGCAATAATGGCTGATATCACATGTGATGGTTAATTTTAGGTGTCAGCTTGAGTGGATTAAGGGATACCTACATAGCCGCTAAAGCACTATTTCTGGGTGTGTCTATGAGGGTGCTTCTGGAGGAGATTGGCATGTGACTTGGTGTACCGAGAGGGGAAGATCTGTCCTCAGGAAGGATGGGCACCATCTAATCAACTGGAGGCCCAGATGGAACAAAAAGGCATAGGAAGGGTAATTTCTTGCTCTTCTGCAGAGTCAGGATGCTCTTCTTTTCCTGCCCTTGGATGTCAGAACTCTGGGTTTTCTGGCTTTTGGACTCCAGCACTTAAACTAGCTGTTCCCAGGCTTTCAGACCTTCGGTCTTGGACTGAGAGTCACACCAGCAGCTTCCCTGGTTCTGAGACTTTTGGACTTGGACTGAGCCATGTTACTGGCTTCCCTGGTTCTCCAGCTTGCAGATGGCTTATCATGGGACATTGCAGCTTCCATTCTCATGTGGGTCAATTCCCCTAATAAATCCTCTCTCATCTATCTATCCTCTGTCTATCTATCCATCTATCTATCTATATCCTGTTGGTTCTGTTCCTCTGAAGAAGCCTGACTCATACACCAAGTCCTGGCAAGAAGTACAAAAAGATGACTCTGGAATATCTTGACATACCAAAGAGTATGGACTCTGTTTAAGACTATAGGGATAAATGGTACCATTTGAGCATTAATAAGAGTAAATATTGAAATTGATCTATTCTGCCTAAGAACGCTTTTTGGAAAAAAATAAAAAAAGAAAAAAGAAAATGATCGAAACTTGTTAAATATGTTTAAACCAGAAAAGATACATGCACACATGCTTGCAAGTGCACACACACACACACACACACAAACGATAATTGGTTGCCTACCGAGGGAACCAATTCACTATCTTGAACACTGGCTAAATCAGAGGAAAGAAATATTTTTCCTGCCTTTCTATATTAACTAAACCATAAGGTAAAAAAAATCTAGTAGTTGTGTGTGAGGTGTCTCTGGAAATACTTCTTAATTTTGGATATTTGAAAAGACTCATAAGATTCCACATAGCATACTCATTTAAGGCAATTATTTAAAATCAAATAGGATGATACACCAAAAAGAAAACAAACAAAAAAAAAGAGTTCAGGGAGGCAGCTGGAGATCCGCAAGGTTTCAGGTGCAAGTTCTTCATGGTTCTTATTCAAACTCAGATACACATCTATGGATTGAATCACCAGGATCTGTGCAGTGAATGTTGGCTTCAGATGAGCTCAAGGCAAAAATTTCCAGAAGGTCTTTTAAGCCCCTCTGCTCACATAATTACTCAGGGGCCTAACCCATATGCCAGTTGAAAACCATCAGTAAACAAACCAGCCTTGGGGTTTGGGGGTCATCAGTGGACTCTGGATTTTAAACCGAGCATCATAAATCCCACTGTACTTATCTTGGGCAAGAGCGAAAACCAAACATCTAGGCTTGACTAGAGACAAAGAGAGAGCTTTCTTAGGAGAGCTGTAGATAAACTCTACCCTATAAAATTATTCCAGTTAATAAATGAAAGTATAATGACGGAACTAGAATATCATTATTGTGCAATCCTAGTGAATAAATGATCTAAGCATTTTGCATTCTGGTTGTTGACATCAGCAAAAGAGAAAAGACATTTTGTGCCCTGTAATGAAGAACACACCGTCGGAAGGATCAGTCGGAGACCGATCAAGTCTCTATGCAACTGCCAATTTGTAGGAGATACAGAGGACAGAGGAAGGGGCTAAATCGTTCCATGAATATTCAGTCAACAAATTTAGACTGACAAACTCAATCTAAATGCTTGTAGGTTCTTTAAGGGACCATGAGTTGCATGTTCTTCTCCTGAAAAATTGCATAGAAAAGAAAGATGGAACAGGGAAATCTAAAGATTTTTAAAAAGACTTAAAAGACATATCAAGTTAAAATTTTGGCAAGACTATGTCAAAGTGAATAGGGCTGTACATGCCCCTTGGGACAGAACACACGGAGGCTCCTGAGGTTCTATTTTTGGCTTGAGTGGGGTTACAAGAGTGTTTGGTTACAATATTTCACTAAACTGTACTATTATTTTGTGTGTAGTTCTCCAAATCTGTGTTTCATTTTACAATAAAAGGTTTAACAAGATTAGAAAGAGAGGGTGGTGGGACCTTGAGTGGTAAGATAAAGAGTTGGAATAAATTTTGATAACATGCAATTATTTGTTGACTATCTTTAGTATAATCAGGTTTTGGAAATATAAGATTACGTCTGAATCCCAAAGGGTAATTTTAGAATAGCTGAGTGAATCCAAATACCACTTTTAGGGCCATCTGGCAGTGCTACTTGGGTATTCTTGAGGATTCTCGATCAGATTTAAATAAGAAACTGTTTCTTTAGGCGCCACAGACATTGTGGAGTAAGAACATTTGGAATCACTTCACAAAAAGAGCAATCTGGCTTGGGAAAGAGGGAAGACCTGTGCACACCAGGTGTGCTGTGGTTCAGTGCCACAGTATCTCTTGGGCTCTAGTATTTGGATAATACAACAGCAGATAGTAGAGAATGTAATCTCTGTCCCAATGGTATATATCATTTTTAAAAGAATTGCTGATCTTCTTTCTGTTTGTTGCTGCTCCCACACAATAGATAGTGACCTTGATTTCAAATGGGAGGTTTGATGTCACTAAATAGTGGATTAGTAGACAAGCCAGATTATTATAGCCTTCAATGAATTTATTGAGAAAGAAATTTGGACTTTAAGATCAAAGTATGAAAGCTCATAATATTAGGTCATCATAGGATTTTTCTGTGGTTTTAAATGGAAAGAGTAAGACGAGGGTAAGGAAGAATGATGGGAAGAGGTAACCATTGCTGCAGAGATAAAAATAGATTTTCTTTGAACACTGGGTGGAGGGTGGATATTTGAGATAATATGATATATAAATCCCCCCCCCCTTTTGTTTTTAGCTAGGAGAAGAAGAAAAATGTAGTCTGATGGTAATATTTATTCCCGTGAGAATATTGAGGAGAAAATACGAAGTGAAGGAAGGAGTAGAAAAAGGTAGATTTTGCATGAAGAGGAGAAAGCAGACCTAACTTTCCAATTCTGAGTTTTTGATGATGGCAAACTGTTCCATTCAAAATGACCTACATATAATTTAACCATTAGCATTCTTAAAATAAATGTTTTGTACATATAAATAACGACTATCATTCTGTATTTCTGATATAACAAAACATATTGAGTTTTTTTTTTGAAATGATTTCCAATTTCTAAACTAATAAGAGAAGCAAATAAGGCATATGTCACAAAGGTCTACAGTATTTCTGTACAATAGCAGGGAAGACACATACACGGGGTTCTGTGTGAGTGGTAAAATTGTAGTAACTTGAATTATTACATTTTTGTAATATCTCGGGCTGGAGTAATACATTGTCAGACCCAGCACACATGAAAATGGAAAAAAAAAAAAAGCTAAATGCCAGCTGAGATATGCTTGTGATATGCTAAAAATGAATTTCAACTACTAAAAACACCACATAAGAGGAAACTATCAAAAACTGCCAAGTTTGAGATTTTCTTTTTTTTATTTGCAAACTGAATCCTAGGACACAAGTTTGAGATTTAGAAATGTCACTCACTGATGCTGTTTCCAAATAAAAAGCTTTTATTCTTCTGGCAAGTTTTCACAGCTTAACAGATAAGCTTTGTGTTAGGTGTTTGCATGTTGCTTTTCAGAGAGGTATTTGATAAAACAAGGGCAACAGTATGTACAAGGAAAGAAGGAGTTAATGGGTTAAAAACTGTGTAAATGTTACTCCAGTAAAATTACAGCTTGTTGTTCAGATGAATACTCTCCCTTCTCGTATAGCTTTAAATTATGGACAAATGCTCGCAATTGTGAAGTCCTTACATTGTGGCTGCCTGTTCCCAGGCTTCATCAGCCAGGGCTGTCCAATGGGATTACTGTAAGCCTTCACGGCAGTCTGCCAGCCACTGATGAGAAACTCATATCCCTGGATGTTAGATTGCTCTCTTTATTCCATCCTTGCGACGGCTGTGATTGCTGTCATGGTGTTAGGTTAGAAATTAGCATTTTGTGGCCCAAATTTTGCCATCCAGAACATAGGGGGAGAAAAAGATTCAAAGAATAGTAATTTCTTCTGTCAAGAAAAGGAATATAGAGCTACCATGGTACAGATGTCTACAAAACTTAGATCAGGAAATGTTGTGTGATCCTCGTGGGCAGAGCACACACAGAGGGGTGTTTTACTGTTGTTGCAGGCCTCTGCTTAGAAACTAATGATTTTCATTTTATAAAACTAAGGCTGACTGAGGAAGCTGGGAGGAAGTCCTTGAAAATGTTAAAATTAAAAAGTAATCTTCCCTGTTAACATTAAATTGCTAAAAATCCCAGGCAATCACAAGAGACTATTTAGTGCTAGGCCAGAAATCGAATTCTTAGCAACGTTTCGGTTCTTATGTCCAGAAACAATAACAATGTATAGGTGGTTTCTTGTTCTTTTTTTCTGATGGATATGTCTAAGCATGCTATGAAAAAATGAAAGATAAAGGAGTCATGAATAGTAAAGTGGTAAAATCATTAATTTTATTTGTGTTTTTTCACTAAATTACTATGAGGAAATGATCAAAGCAGTGCTATTATAGCAATCAATATTTTGTATCATCAATGATTCTGTAAATGGCCCTGCATTAATATTTTCTCTCTATTCTATATTTGCTTATACCTGTGTACTTACTAAACAATTATTAAATAGCTACAGAACTTTTAAGTTTTATATGACCTACATTGTGGTTGGACTTATATAAATGCAGTTTCTACTCTTTGTACCGGAGATTAATTACAGCAAATAAAATGAAAGCGATTTAAATTTTGGTAGGAAAAAATGACATAGTTTCCTTATCTTCTGATTCTTCCTAGGCTATCCACAGACATGCTAATTTTTCCTGTCATTAACAGTGAGCAAGCTAGAAGTATTCTGACATGTGAGGTGCACAGATTCTGTTAGGAGACTTGATTTTTATCCACCCAAGCTTATCTGTCATCTTTAATCATGCAAAAGGCAGAATTACTTAATCATTTCATTTTATTGAAAAGAAAAAGAAAGATTTACATTAAAATGATGACATGCAAGGGAAAAAATAAATTGAAAATGATTATAAGGAGAAGGTAATGTGAAGACTAAAGCTCCATTGGTTTTGTGATGCTCATTTAAAGCAATGATCTAGTAAAGCCAAGACATAAAAGCAATGATGATGTTAGCTGTTGGGGTATAACCATCTTATCTTTGCATTTTAACATACATTCCTCATCTGCATTCTTAGCAAATTATGTGGGGAAGCCAGGCCAAATAATTAAACATTAGACCTAATTGTGCACCCCTTCCTACCCTTATCCCTGATTAAATTATACTCTTATGATAATCTTATACAGAGGACCATGACCCCCAAATTTAAATTCAAGACCTTGAAGATCTTGATAGAAAATACATGTTTTAATTCCAACAGTGCAAAATAAGCCAAACCACTCAGACTCTAATAATTATAAAGTTCAGTTTATAAACATTAACATAAGCTTATTTTTGTCAAGCAAACATGTTACTTTTGTTTTGATATATATCATTAGTGTTATTTACTTTTATTGACAGTAATACATGTTTTATAGAAGCAGTGTCTCTTATGCACTGCTTTACATTACAAAGTTGGATTGGGGTATTTAAAAATAGTTGTTGGGAACATCTTCATGGTTCCCTTTGCCCATTCTTTCTATTTTGTTTGTTTCTATTTTTTTCAGCTGAAATAATAATTATTCCAAAAATGAGGAAATTTTAAAGGTTTGTGAAAACATTGACACTAATTTTTGTTGTCTTTTTTAATATTCTGTATAATAAGGATTTTTGAAACAATAGTTGGGTCTCTTCCAATTTCTTTTTCTTTACCTCAAAATATCTATTGTCTTGTAGGATCAGTTAACATATTTCTGAAAAAATTTATACTTGAATGGAAATTTTGTTTAAAATAATCAATTGCATCAAATAAGAAGAGTAATTATTCATGAGAAAGATTAAGAAAAGTGTTTTTGATCTTACTAAGGCCAACAAATAGTATTTATTCTTTTAACCTTCATATAGTTATTTAACATGTACTATGTGCCAAGAACTGTGCTAGATACAGTGCATATAGCTGCGAAAAAAATTTCTGATCTCTAAGATACTCTATTTTTCCCATATCACAAATAATTTAAGAACCTGGGGAAAAAAATGTATTCCCTGTTTTCCTGGGTATGCAATTGGCCATATTTTTACTAAAGTTACATGTCTTCATATGCACAGCTATACAAGCACTCAGTCACTCAGTGATATTAAACTAATTCCATATTTCAGCAGACTCAGACTTTATGTGGAATTCTTAATGCTTACTTTGAATTTAAATAGCACAATTTGAGATGATCTAAGGATATTACTGTTTCTCATATATACATATATAATCAACAAAACAGTTCATTGTGATTTAACATAAAAATTAAAAGATATAATTGAAAGATTGAAATAATTTTTATGTTTAAGTTACAAAGATTATACACAAACTATAGTAATTGTAATTTCAAAAACCTTATAATCTATATAATTAGGTTTTAGAAATTCATGATTTATGATATCATCCCTAGGGACGGAGAAGCATGTATTAAAAAGCTACCATTCTTTTGCTCATCTAAAGTATCTTTAAATTCCAGACTCTATAATTACCGCTTTATACCACAATCCTTTTAAGGAGATAAAGAAAATTCTGCTTTTCTTTTATTTCACTTCATTGGAGATGTTGCTGCTGGAAAATTCAAGAACTTCTCTTTACATTTTTAGATAGCTTTATCATTTACAAAGCCATATGCAGTTTTTTTATATAATGAAGAATAAATGGAAAATATCACAATATAAAAATTAATATAAACTTGAAAGCTATAATTGTATATATTTAAATGAGCTGGTAGTCTTTCAAAATTAGTTAAGCAAATGAACATTTTATTAATACATGGTTGAAAGCTTAATTATATTCAAAAACACATTCATATATAAATTTTTATTGAAAATAGGCATTTGACATTCATTTATATGAATATATGCTTATGGTGAATTTGAACTCAATTATTACAAAATAGAAACAAAGTGTACAAATTATTGCAATTTAAGTGCAGAATTCTTATATAAATTGAAATTAATGCTATGATCAATTTTTTAAAAAAATTGACTTTTATCACAGCAAAGAAAATTTGATTTTCCAGTGATCTATTTTTAGTACATTTTAGTATAATTTGTTGCAGATGAAATGAAACATTATTTATTTATGCTTGATAATGATATCAAATTTGATTAAAACTATAAATTTCTGCCTTACTGTACTATAATACTGGTTTTCAAAGACAGAAAAAAAAAGCCTAAATTATTTTATTTTTATATTACTTCTTGAAACATTGTTTATTTAAACCTTCAAATAAATGCCTTTTTGGAATGTAGTTTTTATGAAAGCATTCATATATTTAAATTACTTGAAATTATCTGTTACTTTACAATCAGAATGAAACCTTAGGATAACAGACAGAAGCCCTCAGAAAAATATTAATTGTAGGATCAAATACTAAGGGAATGATACAAATAGGGCTACTTTACCTTTATAGCAATAGGTGGCACTGTTACCTAAATACTCTTTGATTTGAATTGAAGAGCTAGAAATGAGTCATCTCTGTACATAATTTCATGTATGTAAACAAATGACAACACAGATTGAAAGCTTTAAAAATTCCGTGGATATTTTGTTATCATTATTATTTACTTAGTATTACATTCATTTATTCAGCCAGCAATATATCAAATAGTGGAAATGCAGATAAAAATTTGTGACAATAAATATGATTAAATGGAAACACATTTAAGATAATTCATAAAAATCTTCACTTTTTAATACAAATAGAAATAATATTGACATTTTTCCTGCAAAATTTTACTTTATAAAAATTCATAATTCTATGGATTTCAGCATTGGAAATTTTAAGGTGTTCTAAAAAACAAAAAAGGTTTTGAGTGCTTAAGTTGATTAATAAAATTCATTTTCCACTGTCAGGTTTCTTCTGGAGTTGTTTTGTATAGCGGTACAAATAAAAAGGCTATCACATGATCTATATATATGTTAAATATAGTGATTCTTGACAATACACAGCCCATTAGGCTGATAGCACAGAAATGGATTCTTTCACCACTACCAATATGGTGATTGTTAGCATCTGAAAGAAAAAAGAAAAATAATTAAATTGGGTACATGTGTGTTCTCAGTGTTTATCTGGAAGTGAAAAGAAGCGATACGGACCGAGCCCTTGCTAGAACACACAGCGCCTTTGTGCAAGGTAGAAAATGCTGCCCCTGTGACAGGCAGATTGCAATAAGACAACCCCTTCCTCTGAGCAGACATAGCCTGTCACCAAACAAAACTTGCAAAGTTGAATATAGGCTCCATTTCAGTCCTCATGCCTCCCCGCCATCTTCTAATGTGGCTTGGTGCAAGCCACATTCTGCTCCAAGCCTTGCAAATTGATTAACGTTACACCAATGAATGGCTGATGTCACTTTTCCCCAGAATTCTCGGAAATGATGACTGACCATATGATTTGATGGTCTTTATGACTGTGCTTAGACAATTCCTAAGAGAGAACCACAGCAATGATTTAGTGATGTAAGTTAGAGATTGACTATTGACATGCTAGCTGCTGTTCTAACCAGCCAGAGGTCACTATGTAGTCAGGTCTAGCTCTGGGTATTGACTCACTGTGGTAGATGGTGCGATGCATGCCCCCGACCCCTTCAGACTTATTCCCCTACCTACTGCCAATACTG
Organism: Indri indri; assembly: GCA_004363605.1. Lineage (NCBI taxonomy): Eukaryota > Metazoa > Chordata > Mammalia > Primates > Indriidae > Indri > Indri indri. The sequence continues at coordinate 6,377 of RJWJ010005033.1, read as the reverse complement.
CCTGGGACAGGCCTCAGCTACCAGCCCCTAAGGAGACTGCTCCTGCTGAACAGAAGCTTCTGGCCCAAGGTCACATTCCCTTTCTGGGGAGACTCATATCTAACGAATAATGTGGGGGAAACAGCCCCAATTAGAGACAATTCAAGTTTCATCCCTGATCCAGAACTTCCCATAGAATTAGTTGATTAACAACATTGGGAACTTTAGCCCCAAATTAAGACAACTCAAGTTTCATCCAGGCTCTACAATTTCCCATAGAATTAGTTGGTGAATAACATCGGGAAACTTAGCCCCAACTTGAGACAACTCAAGTTTGATTTCTGCTCTACTACTTCCCATAGAATTAGTTGAAACCTCCATTGAGACTGCATTAATCTCAGCTTTTCTCTCTCCCAGGGCTGCTTCCTTACTTTCTCCTTCACGGAGTTACTCGATCCCTAGGGCATTTGCTGATAAATCTCTTGTGCACCAATCTTCATCTCCAACCCTGCGTCCTGGGGAATGCAATCTGTACCCTGTACTAAAATAAGATGCAAATTGAACTAGAGGCCAGATGGCCTTGTAGTATAAAGTTTACTTCACTGTGCTCTACAGCCAGAAACTAGATCAAGACATCGGCAAGACATTTCATAAGTAAATTTTTGACCATTGAAACTGACTGAAGAAAACCAAGTCAAAACTTTTGTGGAAGCACCTAACACTACGTAAGACTGGAATAAATAAATATTTAATAAATCTGTGAACTGAATGTTATACTGACTGGATACAGTGTAACAGGACAATTTAGTATGTGTTTATCACATATCATTTATGTGTCAGGCCTCAGGAATGGACCCAAAGTTAACTAAGACATGGTCTGTGTTCTGGTCTCACTCCATTGCACAGGCTGGAGTGCAGTGGTGCGATCATCGCTCATTACGGCCTCCAGCTCCTGGGCTGCAGTGATCCTCCCACTTCAGCCTCCCAGCTCACTGGGACTGCAGGCACACACCACCATGCCCAACTAATGTTTTAGCTTTTTGTAGAGACAAGGTCTTGCTATGTTGTCCCGGCTGGTCTTGAACTCTTGGCCTATGTGATCCTCCTGCCTCGGCCTCCCAAAATGCTGGGATTATAGGCGCAAGCCACCACATCTGGTCTGGCCTCTGTTCCCAAGCAGCTACTAGGTCGGTAGTATTTCCAGTCTATTCATATTCATTTATGCTCTGTTATTTAGGAGGAAACAGATGTCAATTTGTGAAGCAAACAATTTTCCAAGCATAAAACATTTATTTTTCATGTAATATAAACCAAGTCATATTGGGTAATTTGGATTTTTTGTGCATAAAAAAAGATTATTAGTGTTTGAAAAACTGAATTATGTTATACTTATTCCTTTATCCGGTCAAACACATTTCAGTTGAATGCCATAGTTATTTAGTGAAAATGATTTTTTTAAAAAAGATGTACCAGTAAGTATTATTATAAATTGTTCTAATGGAAACCATAAGAGATTAATACTTTTTTAAAGAGCTATAATTTATATTTTTCCACCGTAGTAAAACCAAGACATATGGGCTACCACTGCCTCCACCTTCACCCCTGGCTTCCTTCTCCCTGTAGCCAGATGGACATGGAGTCTAAAAATGAGTTTCAGTACCGGGCTCCAGGAAGTTACTATCAAATGTTTAAAGTTGGCATTGGGCCCCATTTGCTGTCCAAATCCAGCCGCATCTCTTCATTTTATAGTAGAAGATACTAAACCAAGGTTTAGAAAAACGAAATCCTTGCCTAGAAGAGAACATGTGACTGGTTATGACGTCCTGATCTTTCTTCTAGTCTAGTTCCCTCCTTCTACCACTCTCTGGGCAAATATTTGTGCTGCTGTGCTATTAAACCATTGTATTACCAAATTTTTAAAAAATGAAAATGAGGACCAGTTTATAGACTGGTTTTTACTGCACTACATTCCTAGATGTTTGTGGTTGGAGCCAAATTGCTTGGCTTCAGAATCACTGTATTCTCTATTGTGCTGATCAATCATATGGAATCTACAACAAAATTCAAGTTAATTCATTGAATACATTTTTTAAGGCAGCATTTTTCTAAGTTCTTGTAAGAGGAAGCCAATTATCAAAAGCCAGTAGCCAATTTTAAGCTTTCATCAAATGCTGGCATGAGGCATTATTAAATATTTTAATGATTTGTTAAGCTCCAGAATCAAACTCAAGTCTTGCAGTTTTCTGGCTGAGAGCTTCTTCTTACCTCTTTTATTATAAAACACATATATCTTTTTGGATAGGGAAAACATAACTGTGGGGGGTATGACCTCCAATTCACCTGCCACATTTTGCAGTCAACTATGTCTTATGCTAATGCCAATTATTAGAATGGCTGTACCCAGTCTATGAAGCTCATTTCATGGAGGGATCGTACTTGGCAAAACAAACACACAAAACAAATCCCAATTGATTCCAGTCATGACAAGTGGAAATTTTAAGAATCTATAAATTAGAGCAATAGGATGCAGTAAAATATGAAAAAGAAAATCCAGAAGATGGACAAAAAGAAGATATAGAGCAGCAAATATCAGCACCTTAAAAGACAGGCTTTGCAAATGATAATAGCTTCTCATAATTGATGTTCTTAAGTTCCAGGCACATTTTAAGTGTATTACAGGTATTTTTATATGCTTAACATGTTTTATGGATTTTATCCACCATTGGAAAACAAAGTAACTGAAGCACTAGTGAATGAAGTGACTTATCCATGAACCTAATAACTGGGAAAGGTAAGATTGAAATCCAGGCAGTCTAACTTCCAAGTTGGGGCTCTGTGTCATTGCGCTATAGCTGTCTTTTGTGGTTTCAAATAAATATCAATTGTAAGTACTTAAAATTATTTATTTACATAAGGTAATTTTACATTTTCTTTTAAAAAGTAACAATGCCACCTAAACCAAATCCAAAAAGAGAATAACGTTGCTGAATTACAGTGCTGATGCCCTAACGAAGATAGTACCAAGCACCTAAAAGTATGTCATGGGTGTGATTGATAAGGTATGTCTGCAATCAAAAGCAATGAATTTTGAGATATATTTTGTAGGTCAGCTTTCAAAAATGGAAAATTTCAATTCTAAAAATGACATACTTAAAACATTTGAAGAGCTTATTGAATTTAATAATAATAAAAAATTTTGAAGGCAGCAGCTGCAGTGGTCTGTTCAGCTGCAGATTTCAGTGCTATATGGTACCCCTTGTGATGTCATGCAAAATGCTGCATGTATGTGCCAGTGAGTATATTTGTGGGGAGCATGTTCAAAGAATTAATAACAATTCCAAGGAGATCAGACTGGTAACACGAAAACTTGCAACAACTTCCATAGAATGCTATTTAATTTTAGTCACAAAAATATATATGTATACATATAGCCAAGTCTGCATGCATATAAATGCATATGAATATACACAAACACACCTACAGATTTCTATAAATGTTATTTTGCATGTTTTTTTTTTTTAGCAAGAGTCAATAATGTATTATGTTTTCAGTAGCTCTTTAGTTTTCCTTCTATCCCAAATATTAATACTTTTATCACAAGGCAGCTTATCTCAGAAGGTTGTCAGTGCATATAATTTCACAAGAAGTATTTTCACTGAGTTTTATTTAAAGATTTTGTTTTAAAAGGAACTGGAAAATTGTGATCACTTGTTGACTTGTTCGAAACTCTACTGAGGCAAAGGCTAAGAGGCATTTTTGTGTACGTGTGGTGTAGTTTATACTTACTGTATACATACATAATAAGGACAACCTTTGAAAAATTTGGCTCTAAATGTCAAGAACCAAAAAGAACTCTGTCATGTGTGTTATTAATATGTTTCACTATCTAAAAGAATATTCCATCATGTAGTAGGAATGTCACATTACCATAATTTTCTTATATCAAATGCATGCATTTAGCAAGTACATTATGATAGTGTCTGCCCTGAAAGAAGAAAATTCGTTTTGTACTGAGCTTCATGATGCTGAACTGTCCAATCTACTTTAAAAATAGATCAATATTTTAGAAGCAATTTTTGTATCTTTGTTTAGCATTTTAATGCATTTAAATAAACTGGCCTTGTGTCCACAGAATACAAAGTAAAATAGAGTTTGGCAATCACCTTGTTAATAGGATCAATGTAGACATAATGTTAAGAGGACAAAGTTGTATCTCTTTGTTTTTACTAATTGTTAAATTGCATATTTTAACAAAATTGTCGAAAATTCATCACATCTTCATTTACTTTTTTGTTCTATACTAGAATAGTCATTGTAGGATTTTTATATGCTTATAAATCAAAGAACTTATTATGCAGAAAATTATATTTTGTTTAGATTTATATACAGTTGAAAAAAGAATATCTGTAAGTTAGCTAAAGTAAAGCCAAGAAACTTTTGCTGTTGTATAATAATTTAATTTGAATTTTAAAATTTAGAAATTTGTTAAAGATACAAATTTAAATTATTGGTGGAGCCATGAAAGTTGCCAATATTTGTGACTATTTAGGATCTTCAAATTTTCACAAATTTCAACTTAACATTTCAGGGATAATAGCCATTACTATCTCCTGACATACTTATAAAAATATAGCTTTTCTTTGGAAATCAGTACAATATTTATTTCAATTACATATTTTATAAATATGGTTACCATATTAAGTCATCTGTGTCACATGTGAAACTATATATTTTCTATTCAAATTCAATAATTCTGTTTCTATTAGAAGCCCCAAATTCCACAGCTGGAATGCATATTTACTACACTAACTTTGCAAAATCATATACATTGTACTAGATCATTTGTTATCTTCCTGGATAGCCTTCTTTGTTCTAGCAGAGATCAGGAGCTTGTCAGAGTTCCTATTTAAACTATTTGTACATATGCTTGTTTGTTGGCATGTGGCTTCGTGATCATCAAATAACATGTACTGAGTATTGCTCTGCACCGATTGTGACACATCTTCTCATTTCTCTATGTCCTCTCCTCAGAGTTCTCAACTTGTCATCTCGTAGTTTCAAACAGCACTCTGTGCTGTCACTCCAAAATCCCTACCTTTACACCAGCTTCTCTCCTAAACTCTGGACCTGCATTACTGAATTTCACACATATCACATTTCACACTGAATATCTACCTTTATTTAAGACTGAACTCATATTTTGCTTCAAAAATGACTGTAAAACCAGGTCCAAAGAGCACTATCGTTTTCCCAACTCAGAAGTCTTAGGAGCAACTTCGACTCCCACTTTTCTTCTTCTCTCCTGGTTAATAAATTAAATTATTATCTATTATTCCTTGAAAATAGCTCATCTTTGTCTTCCCACGGCTGCTATGTTGGTTCTGGAAGTTACCACTGCACCCTAGGACCTACTGCATGCAGGAGCCTCCCGGTTTGACTTCCTGCTAGTTTTATGCTCTCTAAGCCATCTTTATGCCATCTAGATTAATGAACATATTACTACCCGTTTCTATAATGTTCCATAGCTCCTACTTGCCTACCAGATAAAAGTAAGATGACCTGGCTTGTTATTTAAGGTCCTGAACAACTTGAACCCTGCATTCCTTCCTGCCTCACCCTAACCTCTTTCTTAACGAAATGATTCTCTTGAGTAAACATATTACTTACACGATGGTCCCTCTACTCATTTATCTCATTACCTGCTTTTGTAATATTGCATGTACCAGAATATTCTCTTCTCTGACTACCTACCAGCCATACTTACCTAAACTGTCAAAAGCGTTATTCTCTAATTCATTGAAGAGATTATTTTGTACAGCCTTTTGATAATCTTTCTGTTATTGCCTTAAATACAAATGATAAATTTTATTGTTACTTACTTTTTATGTTTTCTTCCCCTAATTACATTATGAACTTCTTGAAGATGAATTATGACCTAACATTTTTTTCATCTTTTCATTGCATCTTAGTGCTTAGCATAATTCCAAGGGCTTAATTGTGTGTTCCAAAAACACTTTTCAAATTTTATGGAGTATAAAATATTAAACAACAATTGCCAATTTTTGTTTCTGGAAAAAAATCAGGAAGAACATGCTAAACTTAGAAATACTAAGAGGAAGCTGGGAATGGTGGCTCATGCTGTAATCCTAGCACTCTGGGAGGCCAAGGTGGGAGGATCGCTTGAGGTCAGGAGTTCGAGACCAGCCTGAGCAAAAGCGAGACCCCATCTCTACTAAAAGTAGAAAAAATTAGCCAGGTGCAGTGACACGTACCTGTAGTCCCAGCTACTTGGGAGGCTGAAGCTGGAGGATTGCTCGAGCCCACAAGTTTGAGGTTGCAGTGAGCTAGGCTGATGCCACAGCACTCTAGCCCAGGCAACAGAGTGAGACTCTGTCTCA